>CAIGRK010016370.1:0-14719 GCA_903798315.1 Fraxinus greggii | reverse complement strand
AAATCAGAGTCAAACAATCAATATTAACCACATCTTTTATGAGTTCCGCATCTTTTCAAACACACATGTCAAAAACTTCTATCACAATTCACTAAAAATATAATTTTAATCCCCACCAAACACCTTCTAAATAACATTACTCTTTTAAAAAGGATTACAAAGTACTTTAATCTCGACTTCTCATTATACTTGTATCATCATTTCGCAAATAAAAAATATTGCCCAAATGTTTACTAAATTATCACAAAACCCTCAAATATCCATGAATGTAGATTTTACTTCTCAACTTCGATTGGTATAAAAAAAAAAAAAAATTGGAATGGTGCATATTTCCACAAGGCTCGTGTTATTATTTAACAAAGATTTAGACAATTCCTGTCATTACGAGTTATAATAAAAGATTGACGATCAACTTTCTCTTTCGAAAAGACCGATAACCAACTTACTATAAAAACAATAGATTTAATGACTATTAGTGCAATATTTCAATATTTTAATTTGATTTAGAGTATTGCGTTTTGACCTTCCCGGCGTTGAAACTAAATCTTCTATCTAGATGCTCTGCACCAACAAAAAATAAATAAAAAAAATAAAATAAAAATTGGGTTTTGATCCTAATTTATTGTCAATCCAACGTGCAATGTGCCCGTGTAAGTTCAACACATGATTTATGCACACTTACCGAGGTAAGACACACATAAAGTTAACCTCATAAAATAAAACACAATGGGCTATTATCTCCTATTTAATTGAAACGAATTTCATGAAAAATATCACATTCGAAAAAAATGAATTTCACTTTGGCCGTTTGATTGTAACGTGGAAATCGAAACCGAATTCCAAAGTACAGCCACTTTAAACTGTATTTTCCTTATTTTCATGGAAAATGAATTCTTGTGTGTTTAATGTGTTTTTATTTTCTAATTAATATAGAATTGAAATTTATTTCCACATTTGCTTATCAAACGGACCCTTAATGTGACAAAAATGTTTGTTAGTTCATGAGTTATTACAGTAGACTAAAATCCAAACACATGATACTAAGTTTCTTATCTTGCTTCTATTAAGTGATGATTTGGATTTTTTTTTTTTTTTATTGGTTGAGTGATTTGTATTGTTCGTATTATTGTTTATATTGCGTGTTTAATATATCACGCATAACTTTTATTGAAAAATAAAATAATATCTTTTTCATTGTGGGCTATATAGATTTCATCGCCTATCAATGCAATTATATTCATATATACTTGCGTTACTCTTGTCCTTTCTTATGCTCATTTTCGTAAGAAAATTGCAAGACTTACTCATAAAAGTACACGTAAATGCAACGACGTGTTTATTGTATTAAATCAATGTTTGTCGTGTGAATCCATTTCCGACAACTGTTAAAGCTCCAGATTTTTAAATGATCTACTATCGTGCATGATTAAAGAATATACTCACATGATAAAATTTATTAAGGTGTCGTTTGGTAAGACTTTTGAAAAGTAAAAAATGGATTCTGAGTTTAAGAAGCTACATTTGAACATATTGAAATGATTTCCTTATCTTATGTGTCCCCATGGTCTTTATCAATAAGTTCGAAGAGTGTATTTATTTTTATAACAAGAACTCATGGTCAACTCATGAGTTGAGAAAATTTTAAATATTGAAATATCTTGCTTTGGTGAAGTTGATGTGTGCATATAGTTTCAAGTTTATGTTTGTAACAATTGCTAGTTTCAAGTTTATGTTTGTAACAATTGCTTTCATCTACATATCTATTTCTTCTAGTTTGGAATTTTTGGTTTTAATATTATCAAACTAGTTAAATTAGGTTATCAGCTAATTACCACAATTAATATTTTCCAAACCTCAAACATCAACCACTTGTATCCATAAAATGAAATTACATACCTACAAGTCATTCAATGTCAAACCTAAAATTGGTACATGGCCTCCAATTGCAACAAGGGAATGTATAAAATAATGTACTTATATTAATTAAAAAAAAATCCCACCTAAGCTTCAAAATAGTTATTCAATTTATTGGTGGGAATTTATGTTCTTTGAGATGTTCATTAATTTAAACCTTAGGCCTTGTTTGTTTTTGATTAAAATCAGATTTTAATCTAGATTAAAGTCAAACAATCAATATCAATCACATCTTTCATGAGTCCCACAACTTTTTAACCACATATTTCAAAAACTTCTATCATAATTTACTAAAAATCTAATTTTAATCCCCACCAAACATCCTCTTAATATAAAATTGTAAAACTTAACAATTTTTTATTTTTTATTTGCATTTGTGACGTGTTGGCTAATAATTGCACTTAAGAATTGAATACAATCGCCTTTTAATGTCATACGATTCTCACTCTTAAAAATGAGATTATAGCACTCAATTACGGTGAATTAACTCAAATAGCATAACGATGTTGTCAAGTAAAATATTTGGTTTGTATAAATTTTATCGGTAGTTTGTCTTAATTTTAGTATTTCACTATTATATGGCCGTTATATTTTACACTTGGTACAAAAAATAAGATCGAAATGTTGTAATTAGGTAATTATGAATGTGGAAATCCGTTAAATGACATATAAGCCCATGTTTAAGGGCTCCTCTAAACTTTTTTAGCAACTCGAAAAAGGAAAAGAAAGACGACTCTTCTTGATTACTTTTGACAAAATAGAAGCAAGCGCCAAAAGGAAAATAAATTTGTAGATATGAAATACGCTTTTTACATCTTTACCCTTCATGGTTGTACTTAAGGGGTGTCAACGAGTCGAGTCGCGAGCCAAAACTTTTTGCTCGGGCTCGACTCGAATAAAATGATTTCGAGCTTTTTTTGGTCCAAGCAAAAGGTAGGCCAAAAAATTTAGTAGCTAGTCGAGCTGGCTCGGTTTTTTATTTTTAAATTTATGACAAATCTAAATTTTTTTAAAAAAATTTAAAATTTGTGCAATTTATACGTATTATAAATAATAACTAAACATTAACATACAAATAAAATTAAAAGAAAAAATCTTTTAAAAAAAAAACTAGGCTCACGGGTCGGTCCGTCGAGCCACACAGGCCGATTCGGGCTGGCTTGAGCCGATGGCCCCAAAATGGGGCTCGGCCCGAGCCTCGGTTCGGTCCCACCGTGCCACGAGCCGGCCCGGCTCGAGCTTTTTTTGGACCGAGCCTGAGCCGCCCTGAGTTCGCTAGCTATTTTGCTATTCCTATACTTAGCTAAATTTTATGATGAAAATAATTATAGTATTTACAACTATCTAGTTCTTAGAATGTTGACTATATTTAGCTCGAACAGTGTAGCTAAAAAAATTGATAGAAAATCTAAATCAAAGTTAGTAAATAATTTTAACACAACATTTCATAGAATCATAATTTTTATCAACTTTTATTTACACATTTCGTCATCTTTTATTAAAATGTACTATTTTTAGCATAACCAATTAGGGGCATAAGAAAAAAGTTGTATTTGTATACATTATTTCTGTAACAATGAGCATGTTTTTTACAGTTTTCTTTGTCAAATGGACATGATCAAATAATAAATATTCATTTTTAGGTGGTTTAAGAGNAAAAAAATTGATAGAAAATCTAAATCAAAGTTAGTAAATAATTTTAACACAACATTTCATAGAATCATAATTTTTATCAACTTTTATTTACACATTTCGTCATCTTTTATTAAAATGTACTATTTTTAGCATAACCAATTAGGGGCATAAGAAAAAAGTTGTATTTGTATACATTATTTCTGTAACAATGAGCATGTTTTTTACAGTTTTCTTTGTCAAATGCACATGATCAAATAATAAATATTCATTTTTTTTTCGTGGTTTAAGAGCTGCTGCTCAATCAATTAGTTATGAATCGTACTTAAGAATTTCCTAACTCATACGACTCCAAATTCTAAGGAATCCAAAGAATTTAAAAATTGAACTCAATAACAAAAGTTTCGTAAAGGGATTAGAGCTAGCTACCAAGAAGATTTTCCTAATCCTCTATTTTTGAAAGGAAGAGTGTACAAATCTTTATGTTTTCCAAGCCGATACACACACAATATTCGGGTAAATAAAATTTCACATTAAACCGTGTATTTTACAGAACTAGCTATTAGGTCCCTATGTTCCTCAAGATGTACACATTAACTCCCCCGGCTTGACTTACATAGTTGCATTTGGGATTGAGATAATTCGAGTGACAAAATTACCTCTATATCAACCCAAATCTCCTAGTTTAAACCTCCCAAAAAAAAATGTATAGTTTTGTTCATTTTTTTGTGGCCAAATACTTTAATGCTGATGTGGGGTTTGAGATGCCGACAAATAACTATCTTCATTTCTTGTTAGATATTTATATTTAGATAGTTATATGTTGAAGTGAACCAATTGTGAACTTGATTCAAGTGAATTAGACAACACGAATAATTTCGTTAAACGATGTGGTTCTGGGTTTGTTGTATAATAGATAAGATGATAAAGTGAAAAGGAGGTTTCGTGTTTAAGCTGGAATTTACCTTTAAACTTCGTTGGTAGAAGGTGTTGTGTTTACTATGTAAAATGTTTATTAAGTCACAAAGTAGCCTTCCATAAGCGACGCGAGATATTATTAGAGGATCTTTATATTCTACTTGACTCCAAAACAATATCGACAACGATGCGCTAGTATTTTCCAGTTGGATGTTCATGAAAACTAGTCTTCTATTTGAAGCAATCCTTCTCATATTGTCCCGTCCCAGACACAGGTCCCCAAGAAGGGGTGTTTCTCCGAATACTAAATGATGTGCTAATTAACGAAAAATCAATTATAAAAATTCGACGAAAAAAATTTCAAAAATGCTATATGAGCGAATGTTAACGACTTTAAATATAAATCAAATTTTATGTAACATAGAAGAACTATTTCTCGGACAGTGGTGAATCCAGGAATTTAAGTAAGCACGGACACATCCAAATGAGCATGGACGATCAACTAATGTAATGAAGTTTTTTTTTGGCAAAGCCAACAAGGGCGATTTTGGAGGCTCGTCTGGTGCTTGATCTACCCTCGTTTGTGAATATAAATTACCTAAGATTAGTAAATCTGCCATTTTTCCAAAATAAATTTGGTGAAAACTCAAAAGCCATTCACCCTGCAATATCCAATAAAATCGGGGGCACAAATGCAAACAAAAACACCACCATGGTCCCTACGAGGGTATTTTGGGAAAACAAATTGTCCCACGTTCCCACGCTTCACGCGCAATTCATTCTCAACTTAAAAAAAACGGCGACTAAACTAACTTTAAAAAAATCATAAAGTAAATGCCAGCAAGATATCAAGTTTTTTGCTTCTGTTCTTTTCACTCCAAAATTCCTTCCTCTGAATCTCATCCTTCGCACATTCCTCTGTTTTCTCGCAACGTTTCTGATTCTCTCTCTCTGTTTTTTTTTTTTCCCCTCGTCAACTGTCTCTCCTTTAATCTTCGACGGAGATTTTATTCAGTCAAACGTTCATCAAGAAAAGGTAAGACTGAATAATTAATATCCAATCCGTTACACTGTACTCGTGTTTTTCTTGCTAAAAATGGTTTGGTGCTGTTTTTGACTACTTTTTGGTTTTGTTCATTTTTTCTGGGTTTTTTTAGTAAAGTTTGATCTGGGTTCTTCTGCTTTGATATTTCTGGATTTTGAGTTGGTCCTTTTGAGTTATAACTTTTGCTTTGTTTAATTGATCTTTTTATTTTCGAAAAAAAATGTGGGAGAATTTTGACTTTTACCGTTTTAGCAACTGCACGGAAAGTTTGACCAAAGGTTTATGAATCTTCCAGCCTTTTGCTTCAGTTGATTTATTTTGAACTTTCGTCTTTGTGGTGAGTTGCTTTTTGAGATTTCAAAGCTTTAGACCCATAATTTCTGCATCTGTAAACTGTTAGATTGTTTAGGTAAAATTTTTTCATGGATTGGTCTTTAATTCTTTTTTCATACTTATTTCTTGAAATGAGAGAAATTATTTCTATATGTTATTAATTTGGTCTTGATATTGACGATCCATATCTATGTCAGAATTCCTTTGATTAAAATGCTTGTGTTATTGGAACACATTTTGGTCAAAATTCACTGTCTTCATGAGCTAATTATAGATGTTTTCTTAACAGGTTTATTCAATGGATGAGATGCTTGGATAGAATATATTGATCCAATAAGAAAGAGATGAAAGAAGAGTCATCCGGATTGATAATTGGAATATCAATTGGGGTGGTTATCGGTGTGGCTTTGGCCGTAGTTGCATTCTTTTGCTTTAGGTACCATAGGAAGCGTTCTCAGATAGGAAATATCAGTTCTAGGAGAGCTGCGACTATCCCAATCCGTGCAAATGGGGCTGATTCTTGTACAATAATGTCGGACTCATCGTTTGGGACTGAGTCACCCAGGCCAAGTAATCAGAATGGCATGTCGTTGTGGCTCGGGGGACTAAAGAAGGCCAATGTTGTTTCTGCATCTGGGATACTGGAATACTGTTACAAGTATGTACGTGGCCGCTCTTAGTTTCTTTGTTAATTGTCACGGGAAGATGTAACTCCATGAGATATCCATTTGTCACCATTGGTTTTGAAAGTAATCTGCAGTAATTAGTATCTTAGTTTAAATCCATTCATTATCTATTTGATACCTGAGCGCCTATTGATATCACGAAGAGTAACAAATATTTTTCTGTCCGAGTAGTAAAAGCTGAAGGTTTTACTCAAGAGTTCGTTGTTATATCAGGTTATGAGTTCAATTTAAATGGGTATATATTGGGACCTTATGTTTCAAAGTTCATAGCCCGATTATGTCAATATTATTTAATGGGGACAAATTATTCTATAGCGTGAATAATAGTGCCTATTGGCATCTAGTTAAAAAAATCAGGAATTATCGTAGATGGAACAGATAATATTTGAATGTTCAGTGATATTAGATATTCATTCTAAATGCAGATTTTGTAATTGTAAAGTATGCGGGTTTAAGTATGTATCTTCTGTTTTATGGTTATAATTGTTGTCTTCTGAATCTAGTTTTGGGTGATAAACAAGCAGGGACCTGCAAAAAGCGACCTATAATTTTACCACATTAATAGGTCAAGGGGCATTTGGTCCTGTTTACAAAGCTCAGATGTCAACTGGTGAGACTGTTGCTGTAAAAGTGCTTGCAACTGATTCTAAACAGGGGGAGAAAGAGTTTCAAACAGAGGTACTGTTGTTTAACGAGTATTATGGTTTCTGGTTTGACCATTTGAAGAGTCATAAAATTGTATTTACCAAGCACATGTTCCCTTGCATTGCATTACGTGGTCTAAATCACAAAAGATAAGAAGCTAATGCTTGGTAAAATTTATATTAGTAATGCCGAATGTTGCTTCAATGCTTCTTTCATAAATCTGTGAAAAAACTTAGTCGAGAACTTTGATTGTTCCTCATCCCCATGGCAAAGAAAGCAGAACTATGAACCCTGGATCCAGACTGACTTCCAATACTATAAAGATTTTGAGTAATAGAAATGTATTCATCTTAATTGCTGACGAAAAGTGTGGAAATATTGATTATCAACAGTTTGTTAGAATACTGTTAATTGATGCTTTCTTGTTAACAAACATGGCTTGTTTCTGGTCTACTAAGAAAAAGGACTGGAATTCCATGCTTTCCAGTCATTGGCTGAAAACGTGTACTTCTAGTACTCTGTAGTTCACAATTTATTCACTAGAGAAATTTTCAACCATCAGTAGAGACTTCGATTAGCTGAGATCGGTACAGAGAAGAATCTCCAATATATATTAGAGATCAAAACTCTAATCATCAACTCTGGATGCCATCAAATTTGAACTTTTCGTTTTGTTTCATTCACAGGTTATGTTATTAGGAAGGTTACATCACAGAAACCTTGTGAATTTGGTCGGATATTGTGCAGAGAAGAGCCAACATATGCTTATATATGTCTACATGAGCAGAGGAAGTCTGGCATCTCATTTGTACAGTAAGCTGGCTATGCTAGTTCATAAAAATTTGATAGAATAAAAGCATTCTCTTGAAACTAATAATGTCTCCACCACCTGTTTTCTGATGCTGCTAGCCTTACCTTGTGATTAAGTGGTGTTGTTAAGCCCATGTGTGAGTGTGGCCCATAGCCATGTCTAGATATACATCAATACTGGATGGTCTCGGATATCAATATTTCTATGATTAAAGACGCTGATTTGAGCAAGCTGCATTAAAAATGCACACATAATTCTACTCATTCTTTGGTGAACACAGACATAGAACTTACGAAATTAAAAAAATTATTGATGATAGTTGCTGTTTGGATTCCTTGTTTTATGCCTTCTTTTGTTTTCTTTGTTCTTTCATTCGTAATTTTTTGTTAATTACACGCTTCTCTTTTGTATGGACATTCAGATGAAAAACTTGAATTATTGAACTGGGAGCTTAGGGTTCAAGTAGCTCTTGATGTGTCTAGGGGCTTGGAATATCTTCATGATGGGGTAAGTCTTATAAGTCTACCATTCTGCTGCATGTCAATGAAAATTGACTTTTATATCAATTTCATCTGTCTTCAGCGCTTTGTTGTTAAGCATGCTCTAGGATTAATATTCTTTAACCAAGCAAAATTTTAGAAGCAGTTGAGTTTGCTAGTTTCAATGTCAAATTCCATGTGAATTATAATATGTTCAATAATTGAATTTGTTAGTTTACCTTAAATAGAACACTTCAGAAATTGGATTATAATCAAATTGATTTTCAACCGTTTTACAATCTCCGTTTATTTTCTTTAAGAAGTGAATTTTGTTTCATGTAAGTTAGTGATCAATTTTCACCCTTCTCTTTTATCTTATTCACACCTGATCATTAACTTGTATTTTTTCTCCTTTCTTTTTTGGATTCTTTTGTGATTACCTCCAGGCAGTTCCTCCTGTGATACATCGGGACATCAAATCATCCAATATTTTGTTGGATCAGTCTATGAGAGCCCGGGTTTGTCTCTTTTGATTGCACATGTTTTTCCATGTGAAAGTAAATGCAAAATAAACTAATTCACAATATTGCATCACTGTAGTAATTGAAAAATGAGTTCTCTAAGGATTTCATACTCAGCATGGAACATATGCAGGTGGCTGATTTTGGGCTTTCAAGGGAAGAGATGGTTAACAAACATGCATCCAATATTCAGGGAACGTTTGGATATCTGGATCCTGAATACATATCAACACGCTCATTTACGAAGAAAAGTGATGTTTATAGCTATGGGGTGTTGCTATTTGAACTTATTGCAGGAAGAAATCCACTCCAGGGTCTCATGGAGTACGTTGAACTAGTAAGTGTTCTCTCCCTTGCTCTTTATTGGAAATCCAGTCTTATGAATGCATGTTTGGTAGTATTTAAAAGTGCTTATTAGCTGTGGGTCATATGGAACGTTTGGATAATATGATAGTAGTAAGTTGTGGATTCTACGAAATACGCGGATAAACATAAGTTTCACTGACTTAAATTAAAATTTAAGCTTTGCCAAACATGCACTAAGATTTTGGGATGACAGTAGTCACAAGTACATTTATGAAGTAGTCTCTATTTGTTTCTCCAACGTTTGCTTTTTAGTGGGATGGATCAATTTCGTTGTTCCTAAATTTATATTTTGTTCCAACTGTCTCATTTTCCTCGATTTTTTCCCATGTTGATTTGTCTCTGTTCATTTTTTGTGCCAACATTGCGTGACCATTTTGTTTTTTCTAATCCCGCTACTTTATCATGATAGGCAGCCATGAATACTGAAGGGAAAGTTGGATGGGAAGAAATTGTTGACCCTCGTCTTGATGGGAAATTTGATGTCCAAGAACTCAACGAGGTAGCTTCTCTTGCATACAAATGTGTCAATCGTGTCCCAAGAAGGCGGCCATCTATGAGGGACATTGTGCAGGTGCTCTCTCGGATTCTTAAATCTAGTCACAACAAGAAGCAAAGAAAAGATTCCTTGAATGCTAGAGCAGATGAGGTATCTATCAACATGGACCAATTAGAAAACCGGAGTCCAATTCCTGAACACCATCGAATAGAATCTGTGGACAGTACAACTGATTCAGTTGATGTTTAAATGATAGTTTTTTTATTCATTTATTTGTTTTTGTGAGACTTTTTTCAGTTTTTGATCTGTAACACATCTTCAACTCAGTAGGAAATAGAAAAACAGTCGGTCTCCCCCACTGTAATCTCAATGTAAAATAACAGTCATCTTTCATTTGTTTTTGATTTTCCCCAATGGAGCAAAAGTTAGCCTTTGTTTGCAATGCATCTTTTATTGTGAAGATCGTGTAAGTTCTATTGTGACCAACATGGTAATTCTACCTATTTGCATTAAGATTTTGATGATATTTACTCGATGAGCTTATGTATGGTATTTTATTGTAAAGAATTTAATGAGTTACTCGAATTATAAAATGAAAGTAAGAAATACAATATTTCAAGTGGTTCAGTTTGAATGCTAGAGTTACGTCTATCATATCGTTCTAGAACAATCTAGTAGATTTCTCTAGTAGGTTGGTATTTTTATTCGTACTAAGCTACTTCAGAAAGTTCGTCACTAGGCTTTAATAAATATCACAAATCGGGGAGCATAACAGCGATTTTAGTTCAAACTGGAAAAAACCGGATTGTAAGTCACTGGAGGAAATCCCAATTCACGCAAACTTTATCTTCCAAACGAGCCTCAAGTCACTTGGGACTGGAAGTAGCAATCGCAGTAGCAATTCACAGGGGAAAAAAATTCGAAAGAAGAAGAAAAATGACAACAATAGCGGCGTTGCAGAGCTCATTTACATCTCTGTCTCTCTCCGCCAACTCTTTCTTGGGCCAACGCTTTTCTCCATCTTTCTACCCGCCTCTGGTATGCCCTCCAAATTTCATCTCTGTTTTTACCCCCCCATATATTGTGACCTTTAAATTCTTGTTTCTGCTAAAATTCTTGAAATTCTCAAGTGGGTCTTCGTTTTATTATCTTTATCGCTGGTTTTTGTATCGTTTAGGGTGCTTTTCTTTGATAATTCTTTCATGATTTTATATTTAAAGCATTGCTAGGGGTTGTGCGAGGATTAGCAGAGCTTTATTATTAATCCACTGACCTATTCATGTAGCAAGTTATTTGGGTAGTTGCTGAGCATTAGCAGTTCTTAAGTCGAATCACAAATTTGTAATGCATATCCAGCTACTGAGCTGAATTAAAATTTTGTATTGTTTTGTCATAATTCTTTTCAATCTCTCAACCGTTGACTTCCCTATCGGAACAATGTGGAGCAAATCATAATCCAAGTTATCTGAAAGAGTTAAATTTAGATTTATATAAAGAGAGCTCAGCGGCATTGAGAGGGATTTTTTCTCCCATTTGAGTTGCAAGAAGAGTCATTGCACGCTGTGCCTTAATTTTTCTTTGATGGAGAAAGTGTATGCAAATGAGTCAGAAGTAATGGGTTGGCTTCCCAAGGACTATTATAGATAATATAGGGTGCTTAGCCTCATCAGCATCATGTCTACTTGTTGAGAAGTTCATTTTTCCTCAGTTTCAACTTTTGGTTATCTTTGTATATGAAGTTAGTAGCCAATTTCCTCTGTATGAATGAGGATTAACTGCATTAGTCTTGCTGTCGAGTAAGAGGGAAATCTCGAAGTGGCTGAATTATATGAGAATACATTTTGCATATTCTGAAGTCGAACGTCTAACCAAGTATTATGAAATGAGTGCGTTAAATTTTGATCCTTTCTTTTTCTGGGACTCATAAATATTAAAAGGTTTTCTTTCTAACAAGGATATTGTTATTGAAGCCTGCTTTGTAACATTTTTTCAAATGCCAAATTTCAAAGAAACTTTGTTCATCATTTTATATTAGTCTGTTGCTGTACTGTGCAGGTTAAATCAACCAAGAAGCCATGCTCCATTTTAGCAAAGGTTGGTGCTCTGGCTTTCGTTTATCGCACTTGTAATTTTCTCCCTCCATGAATAAATATAAGTAAAGATCATATGTCAAAGAGAAACAGGAACGAACATCTGGATCAAGAAGTGCCATACTTTCCTTTCATTCTTGATGGCTTTCTAGACTTGAAGTTGAATAGAAAAGCAACGTGTTTGAAAAGTTTTTATTTGGACTAAATTTTAAAGTCTTTTTTCTGTATTTTTAATCTTTTGATGATATGAGGCACATGATTAGAACGCTTCGAAAGACGCTATGGTGGCCTTCGGTAAGTAGGAAAATGATTGATAGTGGTTTTGATGTTCCCCTGAGTCCATTGTTAATCTAAAGTTTGGCATAATTAATTTATTTTAGAAAAAATCGTTTTTAGGTAATCCTATTTCCAGTTATATGGGATTAGTCCTTGCTCACCTGGTCATGGGTTTTTCGTTCCTAAACTACCAAGAGGAATGAGTGACATTTTTACCCAGCAATAATGGAGGGAATAAATAATATTTTGAGATACCAAATACACCTACGACCTTGAACGATTTATGAAACGCAAGTGCTAATAAGGAAGTTAGTGAGCTGCTGCCTGCAATATTTGTATGTCCGTGCTATACTATAGGAATACATATGCCAGGAATAAAGGGGGCAAGTACTAAAAAGAAGTTACAAAATTGTGTTTGTTGATAAGTAGCAATCTCGGGTAATAATGTTATGTATATGTAAACAATTTCTGAAATTCCTCTGCAGCTCAAGCGATGGGAGAGGAAAGATTGCAAACCAAACAGCCTACCAGTTCTCCACAAAATGCATGTTAAAGTTGGAGACACTGTAAAAGTCATCTCTGGAAATGACAAAGGTAAAACCGGAGAGGTTACCAGGGTTATCAAGCATAACAGCACCATAGTTATAAAAGAAATCAACTTGAAGACAAAGCACGTGAAGAGCAGGGAAGAGGGAGAACCGGGCCAAATAATCAAGGTTATTTTCTCATCTCCAATTTGTTAAAAACTGTTGCCAATCTCTTTGCATCCATGAATTTAGAGCTTTTCTTATTATCTAATTGCGTTGTAGTGCTCTACTAATATCTGTCGTTTTGTTTCAGATTGAGGCACCAATTCACAGCTCAAACGTAATGCTGTACTCTAAAGAGCAAAATGTGGTTAGCCGCGTTGGTCATAAGACCCTAGAAAATGGGAAACGGGTTCGTTACCTCATCAAAACTGGAGAAATTATTGACAGTGCAGAAAACTGGAAGCGAGCGGTCAAAGAGAAAGCAAATACAGCAGAAGTAGCTGTGACTTCTTAGGAGAGCAATTCTTGAATCTACTTCCATTGTATTCTTTTGAATTCTGAAATTTCCTTCTCTTTGTAATATTGTATATGCTTCTACATTCCATTTTTGTCTACCAAGTTGATTTATAATTTGAAGGAAAATTAATGTCTCCACGTAAACCAAATAGCAAAATTAGGATTGGCACTTTTGTGTATTCTTCCCAAAAGATGTGAAACAATGGAACTCTAGTGCAGCATTAGCAACTTTCGTGCTACTTAGCGTATAAAAGTTGCAAATTCTATTAAATGACATGGACGGTGTCTAAACTCACATTTGAACGTTAAACCTTGAACCGTGGACTTTAAATTATCTCAATTTAGTCATTCAATTTCTATTTTCGTTCATGTCACATTTTAACAACACAAAAACTGATTATGTTTTTTTACCAAGGCTACTCGAGCTAGATCGGTTAAAAGAAGAAGACTAATAGAATTGGAGCAACTGGTTACGTAGGGTCATGGCTCGTGAAGTCTCTCCAAAAAGGTTATTTACATGAAGATGGAAGCTTCAATGAAGCTGTGAGAGGTTGTGAGTTACAGCGACGGAGCCAGCACTCGGCGAGGTGGCACAATAGCCAGCATTGTCTCTATCGGAATTTACAAGTTGGATTTGGATGCAACCCACTCGCGTCGCCATTGTTGCAGTCATCGAGAGCTTGAAGGGCAGGGATGGAGGAAGATGAGTGTTGGAGTTTGGCAAATTTTTTATTTTATTTTTTAATTAGGCCCATTATCCATAGCTGCTTTGTGTTGTGATTATCGTTTATTCATAGGCCTCCTAATTCCTAAACGATTAAGCATACACACACTATCCAAATCCTATCTTCCTAGTCCCCCTCATTCAGTGGCGAATTCAAGAATGTTGGTGAATTAGTGCTTCCGTTGACCATTGACCATCAACAGTCAACGGCCGCAATAATGAGATTGTTTGGTGAATTAGTGCTTCCGTTGACCATTGACCATCAACAGTCAACGGCCGCAATAATGAGATTGTTTATTAAAATTTAATTAAATAATATTAAAATTTCTTCCATTTTTATGTAAATGCACTAAAACGTAAAAATCATATACATATGAAAATTGTTCCATAATCTGTATGTAAATTAAATGTAAATTAAACTTAATTCTAAACTATCACCAACTTCCAATTTCCAACTCCAATTTATCATTTATCACACATTGCAAATTCCCCAATTTAACATTTATCACATATCACAATCCACATATATTACATATTCTTCAATTTTTATAAATCATAAACCTCAGCGCACAATCATAAAATATAAATCATAAATAATAAATCATTCCCCAATGAAAATAACATTAAAAAAATGAACTAAAAATGAAAAAAAAAAAAAACAAAGGGAGGCTCACACGGTGATGGCAGGCAGTAGCGGAGGGTAGAGGCTCGACGATTAAGTATTAGTATTAGGATAA
>CAIGRK010016251.1:0-10615 GCA_903798315.1 Fraxinus greggii | reverse complement strand
CAACGGTACCTTGGATCACATCACCCCTCTGGCATCTTTCTTTCCCCTGGCAGGGCCCTTTGCCAAAATCGACGAAGAGCGAGATCCAAATTCGTAGTAAAGACCCAGATACCTGTGAACTTCCAATCCCTTAAGGCGGGGATATTGCTTAATCACATTCTCCTTCAAGCAAAGCCTTACCCTTGTCTCCCTTGGAACCTTTCGCAGGTACATCCCTAGAGGGAGAAGGGGAAGCTAATTTTTTACGTTTGGGAGCGGCACCAAAGTTGATCTTCATGGTAAGCGAATGATGCAAATCCATACAAATAAGCATCAAAAAAAGAAAGACATTCCAATAAAAATGAATTAACATTTTTGATGGGCGTCCAGATTAACGGGAGTTACTAGGGGTCAAACTCCTAGTAATTAAAAAAACATGGAAAACAATCTTAATCTATATGCGGTGTTTAGAAATAAGTGAAAGAGAAAGAACATGGGACTAAAACCCCATATTCGGCAAAAGTTGAGAAAAGGCAACATAGCTATAAGATGAAGGGTTTAAAACTGTTTAGCCCCCTATTTGGTGAATATTAAAATTAGATTTTAGTATATTTTGATAAAATTTGATAAAATGTGTCATTGAAAAGCTGTGGGTCTCATGAAATATGTGGTTAAAATTAATTATTAACTTTGACTTGAAATTTTAATTGGATTAAATCAAACATGGGCAAGGTACAATAGGGCTACAATATCATCCCTCCCAATAAAATTAATGAGGCCTCAAAATTGCTCATTGATTTGAACTTATGATCTTTTGAACATGCTTACGAGATTAGCTCTTCAAATCCGCAAACTTCGATATGTACTTCAACCCTAAGTTAGCAACTAACACTCAACTCATATTATCTTGGTGTAAACCTAAAAGTTACAAGGGATACATATTAGCAGTAAACACAACTCCAAAGCTATAAACTTCTTCAAAAGAAGTAATATCATCGATCAATTCGTTCCCAAGGTAAAAACTTTCAGCCTCTGAAGACATGATAAATATTTTTATGAAAATGTATGGACAAAACAAAGTGAAAGTACGAGATAAAACACAAGTACATACCTAAAAAGAAATAGTGTGAGATAGTGGAAGATGAGCATAATCGTCGATAAGCAAAGATATCACCATAAAGAAGAACTAAATGTAGAAAACAAAGAAGAGATAGTAAGGGGAAGGATATATTTTAAAGTTCAAATGAAAGGTTTGAATTTTTGATTTAATCAAACAATGAGTCTAAACCATTCAGAATCGTCTCGCAATCGTGGTTGCTAAATATTAAAGGCGAGTGACCGAGATTCAAAAATGCACGAGTAAGATTGAACGTGGGGCAACAATCACTTTAAATGCCTAAAGGGCATCATTACCTTGAGAATACGCAAAAAGAGGGTCATGTAGTATACACTAAAAATCTGTAACAATCATAGCATGCCCCCTCAAAACTGCCCATGTCATCCACCACTTAGAAAGAAAGATTGTGCGAACAACTAGAGGTTCACTATGCAACGAAGAAAATATCAAGTCCTAAACTAATATGAATATTAAAATTGGACTTCAAGGACTATTTGTTGACTTAAAAAACCTACTCCACAAGCCATACTGAAACATATGCGAGACGTGTAAAAATGCGCAAAGGGATCGAAAATCCAGGAGATTAGCTAAGACAATGTGAATTACTCTCCCATCAAGGCTGGTTACAGGCGGTCAACATATTCATAAAACATGACACTCGTAACTAAATCAATTATGGAGCAACCAAGAAAGAACTGTCATCTATCATTTTTTCATAATGACCAAAATACCCCAAGGCCGAGGAGGAAATCTATAAATACCCCTCATTTGAAGAAGAAGGCATACAATTCAAATACCTCCATCTCAAATAGTTATTTTACTTCTTGCTCCTATTTGAGCTTCCAAATTAGTGAGTTTAGGAAGTGAAAATTATAGTTAGGTGAGTAGAATTTGTTGATCTAATTTTCATCAACAACACATTGTTCATGCATATGTATATAATGGTGCATATGGTTTTCTTGGTATTATTGGCAGCCATAGCGTGAGGTTTCAAGAATTGGGTGCTTCCAATCACTCATACTATGAAGAAATTTCATGTGTATCATATTGTAAGGAAATGATCTTTGTGCAAAGTCAGTATATTAAATACTCATATACGGCTGTGTAAAGTATAATATGTCTATTTCACTAAACGATTTGACATGAATCCAAATAGTGCCAACAATTTATTCATTTTGTATGAGAAGACTAACATCATACAAGAGCTTTATTGTTATATAGCCGCATTATAGAGACCCAAGATAAACTTCAATAAAGAAATACTAGGGTGTAAGTAAGAATTTAACCATTATGCATATCAGTAGGCGAACATTAGTTTCTGGTTCTTCTATGTGATCATATATTTGGACATTGGTTCCAAGTAAGGGTTACGAGATATATTCAGGAATGTGATTCTCGTTAAAACGTAATTATTGAAAATAAAGGCAAGTCACTATGTCAATGAGACGGACAATATAATTTGATATCATAATTGTCCTACAATATTCAAGTGATTGGATAATGAGCTAAAGTTTTCTTTTCCATGAAGTCTAAGTTGGAAGAGTAACTAAAACAAATCCTTGGTTTATGGATCTAGTTGATTTTCAATTGAAGTACAGCTTGTAAATATCGATATTATTTGATCTTGATTAAAGCATTTGCTTATACAAGATCAACAGACTATGACATGGTAAGTTTTAATAAGGCCTTGGTTCACTAATGTCTTAAGAATTAGCCAACTTTTAATCACCAACAAACCTAACACTTGAAACATCGAGACATTGAATTTAATTAATAAAGTACATTATATTGCAAGAACTACATATCTGTCCCTAAAATAAAGTGCTTGGTATACGTAACACAAAAGGACAGGTTAAGTTATTAAGATTTTAATCGACTTATATAGACATATCTATAAAATATTTTAGTTATGTGATTATTTTTGAAAAGTTGACCTATATGAAAATTATGGACGGTGCCATATCTAAAATGACTTGACTAGCTACTTAAAACTTTCATGGAAATCAAGGATAAAAGACATATGGTCTATTCACTTGTCAATATATAAACACATAAGGATAGGAAAACGAGCGCGTGAAGTGTTTCCAATGAGCCCAATTGGGTTACTAATTAAAGCTTGTCTACCATGTCACCTCGATTAACATTTGAGTCATTTTTACTAGTGAAGGTTCAAGTTCAAAAGATACCTTCATTGGCGCACAAGATTTGTGAAGATGTTATGAATTTTTTATTTATTTATATTATTTCATTCATTTTGAAACTAATGGAGGTTTGTTGGAGAAATTTTCAAAATGAACAACATTCTGAAAATTTGGGATGAGACAACGGACGTTACACGAGTAAAGTAATATAGAATTTTTCTCCATTAGTTTAATCTTTTTACATTTGTAGCAGGGGGAAATACGTGGATCATTGTTAAGTATTTTATATATTTTATACTTTAACAACTATTATTCTTATGTTTAATATCTAAACTAATTATTTTAAATTAAGTATCATTTTAAATTGTTGTGAACATTTAGCAGTACTAAAAACGATCGGATCAGTAAAAATAAATAAAATTCTAATTTATTATTCTTCGTTACTTGGCAATGAAAACTCCTTCCGTGCTTGTTCGGTATTCGATAGGATAGAATAAAAAAGAAATATGTCATACAAGTCACTCCATCTTATATATACGTTATCAAACAAACCAAATGTTGTTAAGTTGTGAAACCTAATTATTGTTGATCTAATTATTGCCACTTCAAGGAGTTGGTTTTTAGGCTTGGAATCCTTGTAAAATCCGATTTGTTCCTAATTTATTTTATAAACACGGAATCATCCATAGACTTTATTATTACAATAAAAAAATGAGAGAGAGAGAGAGAGAGAGAGAGAGAGAGATTTTTTTTTTCTCTCGTAAATCCTTTTTTAATCATCGTGAATTTTTGCAGCTTTTTGGTAAATTTTTTTTTCCCATTTTTCTATTCTAGCAGCCATTTTCTGTACACATAACAGAATTCTTCGAAGTATATCAGCTTAACACAACGAGAATAAAAACCTAAGTAAACATAATATCATTCTACATTTGATTTGTATATTAGATAAAAGTAAGGACAAACTCTATTATCTTGATATAATTTTATTATAATTTAATTAATTGATTAATTATGAAACTTTTAGGTGCGAAATCCAGTCCACGAGCTCAGTATTATTAATCTAAGTCCTCCCTATCATGTCTGGTATGTGATAAATTTTAACCCACGAAGTTTGGTTCGTGTTTATAAATTTTTTATAAACTATTTTTATTTACACATTTCAAGAACCCCATAAGCATTATTCACTGAAACACTTTCGTTTCAATTTATTTATAATTTAAACTGTTTATAAAAAATTTCCGACTCCTACTCAGTATTAAAGTGCTGTGAACAAACAACTCAATACAACTATACCAGAGAACCTTGGATGTGTTGCTTTAATAGGTAGCAAGAGAACAAGGAAACGACATGAATGATGGGAGTAAATTAACTTATAGATACAAAAATGTTTAGGACAAATCCATTTGTACAGAAAATATTACACCCTCTCACATGTGTGTGGGGTCTGCATAAATAAAAAATTCCCAAATGTGTGGTCCCCACACCCTTGTGAGTGTTGGTAAAATATTAGGTAAAAAAGTAGATGTACATGTAGCATTGTCCAAATGTTTCAGCTAAGTAAGATGGAGATAAACTTAGTTTAATCAAAGAGGTAAAATGCTCTACCACTGACACTGGAAAGTTATACACTAAATGAAAAGAAAACCTGGAAAAATTACATTTGGAAGTAAATTCTATTAAGATGCAATATAGAAAAGAAGACAAACCCAGCTATGATCCGAAACACTTTCAACACAATTCAATGAGCTTTCTTCAGCTAATGTTAGGCTTCCGAGTTCGTCCCACTAAGACCTCTAACATCTTCACAACCTCTGACATCTTTGGTCTATGCTCCGAAACACTTTTAACACAATTCAACGCTATCCGCAAAAACTTCAACATTGCTTCCTCCATATCGGGATACCTCAACAACTCTACATCAAACACTACAACAGTCCAATCCTCATGAACAACAGAAGCAACCCAGCTGACTAGCTGAATTGCCTTGTCCTTATCTTCAGAAAGTTGAGACGGCTTTCCGGTAAGTAGTTCTAGAAGCACAACTCCAAAGCTGTAGACATCAGAAGCTTGGGACAATTTCTTTGTGTCTGTGACTTCTGGGGCAAGATACCCCAAAGATCGACTATCTAGTACCGAGGTCGTACTCACTAATGTTGCCAATCCGACATCTGAAACACAGCCATATCCTTGAGTAGTAAGGAAAATGTTTGAGGCTTTTACATTTCCATGTACAAGATTCTGGCCAACTTGTGAGTGGATGTGAGCAATACCCCTTGCTGCCCCAACTGCAATTCTTAGTCGAGTTTGCCAGTCCAGAGAAATTTTATTCTCGCCAGTTTTTCCTGCAAAGATGATAAAATTCATAAGATTACAATCACTTGCAAAAATATTATCTACAAAAGGTTGCCATTATATTGCTCTGGATAAGCTTGTAGTTAACAGTGTGCTTGAATTGCGTGACATTTTTTAACTACGAATGCTGTGAAGATATCAAAAAAGCTCCAGATTGATTCCTTGGAGAATTGACCTGCAGCCACTAAATGTTAAAATTAGCATCTCCAAGACTATCGATTTCTCCATATCACTTCCAGCATTAGCCATCTTCAAGAATACAAACAAGCATTTTAAAAGTGATTTAGTATACCAACCGTACATAAGACTTCAATTCAGATTGCAAGTCAATGGGATAATAACGTAACCGAAAGAAAAAGTTGTATATATAATGATGATAAATGAAACCAAGGAGTAATATATCTTAATTTATCTTGTCAATATTTCATTAGTTCTTCTAAACTCTCTTAACAGAGCCAAGTGCCTACAAAAAAAGATGGATTTAAAAATAATGATGCAGACACAGCCTTTGTAATTTCAAGATCTACAGGTCACATGCACTGATGGGAAGTAAGATATTTCAATTACCATGTAGCATGGAAGATGCACTCCCCGCGCCATAGTAATCATACACCATAAGCTTTTGTTCATGAGAGTAGTAGTATGCCATTAATGTAGCAACACTGTCGTTCCTCATTCTCCCAATGGCCTCCATTTGCTGCTGAAATTCTATACTTGTAACAATAACTTCCCTCAATCGCTTAACCACGACTGTGCTCCCATTTTCCAGTGTTGCCTTGTATGAAGTCCCGAACGTTCCCCTTCCAAGAACCTCCGCAGAAGCCCGAAACATATTTTTAAGGTCAAAATCAGGATTAAGACCCTCAATGAATACAAGCTTCGGCTGAAGGCCGTTTCTTGTATTCACCATATTAATATCCTCTATCATCTTCGCTACTTGAGCCATATCAGGTCTTCTCCTTGGGGTTTTTGCAACACAACTCATCCCTGTTTCCAACATCTTTACCATTTGTTCCTCTATGTTACCGTCTCTCAAGAGCTCCACGTCAAACACATTAGCAGTTTGCTCCTTAGCATTGACAGAATTAACCAATTGAAAGAGGTCGACAGCCTCATTGCCACCTGTGGCATGTAACGGGGACTCGAGTAAGAAGTTCAAGCAGCAGGATTCCAAAGCTGGATGAAAAATGCATTGGATTGTATAGTGACATTTTCATATTTCCCATATGTTGATTGAAGCTTAGTAGTAGGTGTTAGATCATGCTAGTTATAAATTGGTTTCGCAGTAGAATTGAGAAAGTCATTCAACATATTGAACCTGCCAATTAGATACTTAAATTTAATGTCTCTGCAGAATACATCAACAAAAAAGCCATCTTCAAAATCAAAACCATATATGAGGTAAGAATTTTAGAATCAAGACAGCCTTATCTCATGAGACTACCAACATAAATGTTACTATGTAACAACGGACAACATTAAGTCCTCGTTTTGGCCTCAATTAAAATTATAATCTATTTTTCTCTCTCTTCTTATCAATCATATACTTTAATAAAATAATATTACACGTAAATTCAAAACAACTTTTTCTTTTTTAACCACACATTCTTTAAAAAACAATATTCCAAAAATTATAATCTCAAATAGTGGCAAATAATGGGGGCCAAACGGGATATAAACGATCATTATGTATATTGATAAATCAACTATTGGTGACCAATGCAAGAACCTAAATGCGAGCTGACTTGAGTGATTAATCAGTTTATGGACATTGAAATGAACAAAATGTCCACAAGTAAAAATGAGTTTTGTTTTACTTTTGCCCGTCAGAACAAATGCATGTATTACACGAATGCATCAAACAGCTGCTGAAAACATTTAGTATGCTTAGAATTTTTCTTTAGATGCATAAAAAAACGTGGGAACAAGAAATGAAGCCCTGGAGTTCGACGTACCATGTAATATTGCAGATACACTGCCATTAGAGTAATGATCATAAACCATGACCTTTTCATATTTAGAAAAATAGTAAGCCCTCAATGCACACACGTTATCGTGTCTTATATTTCCAATAACCTCCATGTGTTTTCTGAACTTCTTTTTTGAAATATTCACTTCATTCAATCTTTTCAACATAACTGTTGTTCCATTATCCATTGCTGACATATATGAACTTCCAAATGTTCCCATCCCTAGAAACTTTCCAGAACTCCTCAACATATCTTCAAGGTCAAAAACAGGACTAAAACCCTGAAAAAATACCATCCCAGAAACCTTCACCTCAACATATTTTTCTTTCTTTAGCAAATTTTCAACTGCGGGAGAAGGTAGGTGCTGATACTGAGATGAACCTCCGGGGCTTGAAAAATCAAAAGGCACATCAAGGAATTGAGAATCAAAACTGATATCAGAAGTTATGGAGCTGTCACTTGGGCTCTGATCATGAAACATTTGCCATAGTTGCTCTCTCCGGATCACAGCCTCCACCAATCTCTCCCAATTATCATAAATATTCGTCATCTCTCTTTCAGATTAAGCCCTGAAAATCCTCTGGAGAAAATTGGCATTATTAAAACGATCCAAGTCAACACTAGAATTATTCAATAATCAACGCGTAATCCCAATATCCAATTAGCAATGAAAATGCGTTGTTGACATTGACCTCCCTGGATGGTCTTTTCTTCTTTCTTTAAAAAATTATACAGTCTCACTCAAAAGCGCTGGAATCCATATAGGCTTCAGAAAAGGGCCCGGTAGTTACTACTCAGCAGCCCCAAAGTACAATTCCACAAAACAGAAAATCCTATAAATATAGAATGCAACAACCTCCAAAAACAACTTCTGGGAAATTACAAAATGCCGTAAAATAATCATTGTAAAAAAAAGGTCAAAAACACAAGAAGAAAAAAATAAACTGGTGGTTTCATCCAATAACTTTTAAGTTATTTACTTGAGTGGTTACTGAACTTTGCCAAGTGTTACTACTTAATAACTAAACTTAAAAATATATCTTAATGGTCACAGAACTTCGCCAAATGTTACTACTTCATAACTGAACTTAAAAATGTATCACAATAGTTAATGAACTATGCACCGTGTCACCCATTTATCACTCAAGTGGGAAAATCCGCTATGATCAACAAACGGCGTCGACTTGAATGATGAATGAGTAATACGGTGCATAGTTCAGTGACTATTGAGATACATTTTTAAGTTCAATTATTAAGCAATAACACTTAATGAAGTTCAATGACCATTGAAATAAATGGATGACGTTAGTCTTCAACTGAAAGTTTTGCTCCCAAATGGAAGATATACGATGTTAAATTGGCTCTGAATAATTTCCGGATTCATTAAATACTCAATTAGCATATCTCCTTCATCGGCAACTACCCAAAAGTAAGTTTGGTTTTTGGATCAATTGGTATTAATATTTCGAACTTCGCATAAAATCATTGAAAGAGAGACAGTAGGAACATTAAAAAAAATTGACAAAGAAAAATTAAATAAAAGTACAAAAATTTCGAATTAGTACCAAGGTAACTAAGGTCAATTTGATTTTTCATTTTTTTCCTTCATTTTCTTTAGTTTCTTCTTTTACGCAGATCCATTTGAAGGAAAAATAAATTGTTAGTACTTCATAATTGAACTTAAAAGTGTATCTCAATAGTTACTGAACTTTGTCAAGTGTTACTATTTCATAACTGAGCTTAAAAATGTATCTCAATGGTTACGAAACAATGTACCATGTTACCCATCGATCACTCATGTCGACGCCGTTTGTTATACCTAATGAATTTTTTCATTTGAGTGATGGATGGGTAACACGACGCATAGTACAGTGACCAATGAGATACATCTTTAAGTTCAGTTATGAAGTAATAACACTTGACGAATTTCAGTAACTATAAAGATACATTTTTAAGTTCAGTTATTAAATAGTAACGTTTGACAAAGTTTAGTAACCTTTCAATAATTAACTCAATAATTTCCCATGTATTTTTATTGTCATTAAAACAAATCAAATAGACTAGAAACTAGTGGTGGCAATGGGCTGAGCCAGCTCAGCTCGACCCTATTGCCCACGAGCTCAACTTTACTCGAGGGCCAAGCTTAGCTCGCAAGCTCGTCTATTTTTAAAGAAAACCCTCCTCCTTTATCCAAGTTTCGGACCGACTACTTAAATTATGAGTAGAGGGAGTTAAAAAATTATGCATGAACAACTTGTTATGTATACAATTTTAAAAAATAAAAAAATTAAAAACAGTATTATAAAACAACAAATTTATTAATAAGGTTAAATTAAATATTACTTACCTAACGACATGCAATTTCGACATATTTATCTTACAGTCGAAAATGAGCGTCTTGCCAATTTTTCACACACATTAATGCTTGCAAAATATTTTCTTCGAATCGGCTTTAGACCTCGAACAGAACCCTCTTGCCTATAATAAAAGTAGACTCTGAAGTTACAGTACTAATCGGAGGTGTTAGTAGTTCTTTTGCAATCACAAAAATCATTAGCCATCGTCGTTTGTACTTTCACCAGAATTCAATTACTTCTTGTGAACTTTTTTTAATCATTTTATCATTAGACATATTATGATTAAAGTAATTAAGTAATTCAGCAAGCAACGCATTTGGACTTGCATGTGATATATGATTACATGTGATAAGCATATTACTTCTAGAAAATCCTTTTACATCATATCTATACGTATTAATGCTTTCAAACAAGTTTAATATTTCGACCTCGTCTTCTTCAATATCACCTGAAGGAGTAGTTGCAAAGGGCATCCAACTAATATTTGCATACATTCGTTTTGCATAAAATTTATACATTTCACATAATGTTTGTTCTAAATTTCTATAAGCGATAGGTGTATTAAAAGTTAAAACTTTTGAAATCTGATCAATTACATATTTAGTACATGTAAAATGTATCAGGGATCATGATGCATGCTAAAAGAAATATCATAGCAAGTCTTTCCAAAATTCTCTAAACTTTAATTCCATAGAATAT
>CAIGRK010016223.1:0-14345 GCA_903798315.1 Fraxinus greggii | reverse complement strand
TAAAGATATTTTTACATAATTTAATGTACAGAATTGTTTACCCCCTCTTACATGTACACGAACCCTCGCGTGAATAAAAAAATCTCAAGATGTGATCCACCCCCTCCATTGTGAGCAATCGATAAGAGATTAGATAAAAAAATTCGATATATGTTACATCGTCCTTTTAACTTATGCCCCTTGAGAATGACATAACTGAGAGAACACATGAGAGCCAGCCCACTTGCATGGAATCCTAGATGCATATTTTATTTTATTCTTAAAAATTTCGTGCATGTTGTATAGTTCTAAGACGACTAATAGTATTATATATAAGAATTTAATTTAATTTTTCCTTTAATATTATTTGGTATTTTTTAATCCTTCCTATCACATATACTAATAATATTATTTTGTAGAACCGTTAAATTTTAGGGTTCGAAGCTTTGTTTAAAAGTATTATCGTGCTAGTAAAAGATTATTATACGTGAAGATGTAAGTAATGTGTAATAAAACAACATAAACCTAAAGAACAACAAATTTTAATAAAACATTATTATCATTCTTTATTACTTTCATTCTTTATATGATTATTTCAAATAGAATTTAAAACTATTTGAAACAAATCGATAGATACATAGATGCATTAAATTATGTGCGATCTTTCAGATGTGGGCCGATTTGCTAGGTTAAGCATGATAGCACACTCTCACATGGGTCCCACGCGGGTCTCAAACGCATATGAGTGTCGGTCAAGAAGAATGTTAAACTTTTTCTGACAAAGGAACTTAGTTCATTATGATAAATGCATGAACTTCCAATGGGTTAACATGCTTTTACTTATGAGTTATGTTGAGTTTGATTTTAGCACCTTATACACACATATCGCATAAAGATATATTTTTAAAAATTATCATTTTTATGAATATAAATTGCAAAAGAAGATATAAAATCGACACTGACCGATACATGATTCAAAATCGACCCAATTTATACCTCTAGGCTCTAAGGCTCTAAATATACATCCTAGAGAAATAAAGGAAAACTCACAAAAAATTTAGTATTCCAAACACACACACACACACATAGACATATACATGCACACGCATAATACATATATATAGAGAATAAAACATCAGCAGACTAGCAGTTGCAGGCTGAGCCCCTCAACAGTTACATTGACTCATGACTGCTCATTTCTCGTGACGCTAAAGTTGGATTTTCATTTTGCATTCACGACTCTCTCTCTCTCTCTCTCCCTATCCCTCTCCCCCCGACAGTGCACAAAACACCTGACGGTCCTGACCCGTGACAGCAGTTACCCAAAACATATTATTTCATCGTCTTCATTTCTCTCCATTTTCTTGCAACCTTGTTCTAGTTTACATACACTCCTCATCCTCAACTCAACTTCTTTTTGTACAAAGATTTGCATTTTTTGGTTTGAATTTATTGTCGTCTTTACATTTTATTTTCTTAAATATCAACAACTCTGGAACGAGCCCGGTTCTAGGAAAATGAGACCTTCATGTGGGTTTTTTGAGCAAAGTTCAAGAAACATTTAGTCTTTTGATTCCTCTTCTGGGTTCTTTTAGAGGAATAAAAAAGACTTTTTCTTTTTTTATTTATATATACATTGAAGGCAACCCAAGAATGGCAATTTTAAGTTTGTTGAGTATTTTGCTTTTTGGGTTGTTCTTGAGGTCTCAACTTGTGATTGCTCAGGTTTTTAATGACGAGATTGCATTATTAGCCATTGAGAAAGAGTTCAGATTATCTGGGTGGGGTGTTAATAACTCAGACTACTGTTCTTGGCCTGGAATAATTTGCAGGTTAAACGATTCAATGGTGGAGAGGCTTGATCTTTCTGGGCATGGGCTTCAAGGTAATTTCACTGTAATTTCTGAGCTCAAAGGACTAAAATGGCTTGATCTTTCAAACAATAATTTCCATGGAATAATCCCACCAGTTTTTGGGAATTTATCTCAGCTTGAATTTCTTGATTTGTCATTTAATAAATTTGATGGTTCAATACCTGTGGAATTCAGTAGACTCCGAAATGTTAGAGCATTGAATCTTTCGAACAATTGGCTAACTGGCGCGATTCCTGATGAGCTTGAGAGTCTAGAGAATTTGCAGGAGTTTCAAATATTTACTAATAGATTGAATGGTTCTATCCCATTGTGGGTGGGAAATTTGACTAATCTGAAAGTTTTTACTGCGTATGAAAATGAGATGAGTGGTACGATTCCAGATAATTTAGGTGTATTTTCCGGACTTGAGTTATTGAACCTTCATTCGAATAAGCTAGAGGGGCCGATTCCTGAGAGCATTTTCGCTATGGAGAAGCTTGAAGTTTTGGTTTTGACGCAGAATTTATTGGCCGGCATTATTCCTGAATCGATTGGGAAATGTAAAGGCCTTTCGAGTATTAGGATTGGGGACAACAAGTTGATTGGGAGCATTCCTACAGATATTGGAAATATCAGCAGCCTTACATACTTTGAAGCTGATAACAATGATCTCTCGGGTGAGATTGTCTCCGAGTTTGCAAAATGCTCTAATCTCACTCTCCTTAATTTAGCCTCAAATGGCTTCACGGGAACCATCCCGACTGAGTTTGGAGATCTCAGCAATCTGCAAGAGTTGATTGTCTCTGGGAATGGTCTGTTTGGAGAGATTCCCACATCGATTCTCAGGGGCAAGAATCTTAACAAGCTCGATTTAAGCAACAACAGATTTAATGGCTCCATACCAGAGAGCATTTGCAACACATCTAAACTTCAATACCTGCTGTTAGGTCAGAATTCAATAAGAGGGGAGATACCTCATGAGATCGGGAACTGCACAAAACTGCTTGAATTACAATTGGGAAGTAACTATCTGACAGGAAGTATTCCTCCCGAGATTGGCCATATAAAGAACTTGCAGATTGCACTTAATTTAAGCTCGAATCATCTCCATGGACAATTGCCCCAAGAGCTTGGAAGACTCGACAAGTTGGTTTCTTTGGACTTCTCCAATAATCAGCTCAGTGGAAATATTCCGGCAACTCTGAAGGGCATGCTCAGCTTGATAGAGGTTAATTTTTCGAATAATCATTTCACTGGTCCTATACCTTCATTTGTGCCATTCCAAAAGAGCCCAAATTCGAGCTTTCTTGGAAACAAAGGTCTCTGTGGTGATCCATTAAGTATCTCATGCGGAAGTTTGGATGCTTATGGTCATCACGGTTACCATCACAAGGTCTCGTACAGGATCATATTAGCTGTTATCGGTTCTGGTTTGGCAGTTTTTGTATCTGTGACGGTGGTTGTTTTGCTGTTTATGATGAGGGAGAAACAAGAAAAAGAGGCCAAAGATGCGGGAATTTCTGCCGATGAAACTACTAATAAGCCAGTGATATTAGCAGGAAATGTTTTTATTGAAAACCTTAGGCAGGCTATAGAGTTTGAAGCAGTTGCCAAAGCAACCATGAAAGAGTCGAACAAGCTCAGCAGTGGAACGTTTAGCAATGTCTACCGAGCGGACATGCCTTCAGGGATGGTTTTGTCCGTCAAAAAATTGAAATCGATGGATAAAACTATAATCCATCATCAGAACAAGATGATCAGAGAACTCGAAAAACTGAGTAAACTCTCTCATGACAATCTGATGAGACCTATGGGGTTTGTAATCTATGAAGATGCTGTTCTTTTGTTGCACCAATTCTTTCAAAATGGGACATTGGCCCAATTTCTTCACGACTTTACGAAGAAACCGGATTATAACCCAGACTGGTCATCAAGACTTGCCATTGCCATCGGAGTGGCAGAAGGGTTAGCATTCCTTCATCATGTGGCCATTATCCACCTTGATATATCATCCAGTAATGTGTTTCTAGATTCCAATCTTAAGCCTTTGGTTGGTGAAGTTGAAATATCGAAGCTCCTCGACCCATCCAGAGGGACGGCAAGTATTAGTGCTGTTGCCGGTTCGTTTGGATATATTCCTCCAGGTACTCCTTTGGAATGCTTATCAATTAATTTCTTCCTTCCATTATAATCTGTCTTAATGCTTTGTGTATAACAGAGTACGCGTATACAATGCAAGTTACAGCACCTGGAAATGTTTATAGCTATGGAGTCGTGTTGCTTGAAATCCTTACAACTAGACTACCAGTTGATGAGGAATTTGGTGAAGGCATAGATTTGGTGAAGTGGGTTCATACTGCACCTGCGCGAGGGGAAACCCCCGAGCAGATTCTTGATGCAAGGCTAAGCACCGTCTCGTTTGCTTGGAGAAAAGAAATGCTTGCAGCTCTAAAGGTGGCACTACTTTGCACCGAAAGCACACCAGCCAAACGGCCCATGATGAAAAAGGTTGTTGAAATGCTTAAAGAAATCACGCAAAATTAATGTTGCGGAATTCATCAGGGTTCATCTCTTAATTCCCAACTCTAGCTGCCATTTTCTGTTAAATCCCCGGGTTAGATACCGTTGTCTTCCTATCCTTTTTCAGTTGTGTAACAAGAACTTGACGAGAATGAAAGTTGAAATGATAGAGAAGATGAATTAGAAGGACGACATAAAAGAGTGTCCTATCAGATTAAACATTGTATTACTGCTATGTGGTAGGCCTTGAAATATAAAATGAAATATCGAGGGGTTGCATCTTAATGACTAAATCTTCCTCATGTACTTGGAATGTTTTTAGAGAATTCCCCACAAAATCGATTCTTCTTTTCGACTGGGATTCCCTTTCTTATAATCCATCCAATTTGTCTACAGAGTTCTCAGTTGTTTGTTTATTTTATTAACAATAAATGTTTTTACATTGGTGTCTACCAAAGTTTAGGCATCGATATCGTGCAGAATTCATTAACAGTTGCTGCAGATAACGAGTCAGTTCCACCAAGGATCTGCATCTGATGCAAATCACGTGTACTAGATGTGCTGAAAGGAGATTCTCTAGAAAAAAAAATGGAATTGCTACATCTTTGAGTTAGCTGAGAGAATTTTATTTTCCCGCTAAGAGTTTTTTTCTCCTCTTGTTAAATGGAAATGATTCTTCTACATAATTGATTTATAATGAAAATGTGATATATAATGAAAAGGTGCTTCCGTATATTCTTGGTGATGTTTGGTATAATATTAGATATTGTTGATTAACATCACGGATGCGATCTTAACTTCTTTTTATTCTTTAATGCAAACTTTACCAAACAGCCATTTTCGAATCTCTTTTTTTCTCTTTTATTTTTTTCCCCTAAATATTTGTGTCCTTATTCCATACCTCAAGAATAAAGCATGTCTGGCAGAGCTTAAGAAGTTATAAGTAAATGAGTTTTTTTAATTGATCCGAGTTAAAAACAAGTTACCTATTTTTAGCGCAAGAAATTAGTAACTTTTTTAGTGAAAAGCAACATTCAAACATGCATGAAAATCAAAAAGTTACTTAAAAGTAAGAGATCAAGATTCTCATGATCAAATAGTGACATAAATTTGTCGCTCGTCTGTATCTCGCGCCCCTTGCAAGTCACAGTGGGCCAGAATAAGATGCAAGTTCTTTATGTGATTTTTAATTTCGACAAAAAAAACATTTTCGGTACACTGTACAGACAAATACGAAGGAAGAACAAGTACATGTACATTTCCAACATGATGAAGGTGAAACACTGATGAAAAAACTTCACTCCTGCTAAAATTCAGCAAGAAAATCTGGAATGTGCCCTGATGCATACATGAATTTTACCCAAGGGGGAAATTCACACGTAGTCAATCCTGATCATGGCACTGATTTTTGCTATACCAAATTTTGTAGGGCTCTTCTTCCTAATCTCAGAAGCCGAATCTGCTTGCAGAATGGGAGCATTGGAGAATATACGAATCTCCTCTGTCGTTTGAACATCCAGCAGCTTTTAGAAAATTATCGTATGGACTTGATGCCGGAAGCATAAAGGATTGTGGATGATGCTTATATTCAGCTGCACGAAGCATGGAAACCTCGCTGATTGATGGTTGACGAGGAATTTTGGATACGTTCGGGATTGGATTCCTGCCCTGCTAGTTTCAATTGGTGTAAGAAATTAAATAGAATCTTTCGAAAAAAAAATGCAAAATGAGGCAAACTCATTAAACGAGATGAATCTAATGCATAATGTACTCGTGTTGTGTATGTAAATAGTGTGATGTAGCGCCTATTCATATTGTAGTTGATTTTTATTATATACAGATACGCAGATGGCATAATTTATCAGAGCATGTGGCAGACGAGATCTAAAGGAAAAAGAAAGAACCTTTTGGAACCCCACATCAGCAACGACATGCGAAGCTTTCTGTTTCTCGCCTTCATCGGAATTCCTTGAGGATAAGCTTGAGAGACTTCCTAGACTATGTCGATTTATTAGAGACATTTTCTGCTGCTTTCCCATCGAAAGTGACTCGCAGTGATTTGCCATTTCATTATAAGATGCATCAGGTCCAGTGCATACGGAAAGTCTTCCAATTTCTTGTGGAGTCTCCAAGACCTGTGCACGAACAATTTTTTTAGCATTAAGATAAGTTTTACATTAAAAAAAAAAATAACATTATAATCTCGAACTCTATTAACTTCTGTGGGATGATATTGAGAAATCATCAGTCGTTTGAATGTGCTTGAACTGAATAAAGTAAAATTTTAATTCAAATTGGAAAATTATATGATAAGATCTAATAGTGACTAAATGCTTTCGCATAGTATCTAATTATGACGATAACTTAATCAATTGGACTAGTGAAACTAAGCCAATTTCAACCTAAAAAGCAATGCAGGAAGTGGGGCGAGCAAACCTATACAAAAAAAGGAAAAAAAAAACAAAACAAAACAAAAAAATCAAAGAATCATTGAGTAGAGGAAGTGGTAAAGTATCATAGCATGTTTGACGGTTCAAATTATAATTTAAGCCAGTCAAACATACTTATTATCCACATATTCCGCATGATCCACAGTTTATTACTCACTATTATCCTCATATTCAATAAGAACCACTTCTTATAAGCACTTAGAAGTACTACAAAATAAGCCGCAGGATCCACAGTTTATTACTCACTTATTATCCTCATATTCAATAAGAACCATTTCTTATAAGCACCGATTATATTAAGAGGGAATTGTAGCATATTATATTGGGGAGAGGTTGCAAAATAGGCTGGCTTTTGTGGAGTCGCCGAGAAGAGTTTTTTTATTACAAGGATAAATTGAGTATTCATCTCTTTGTATTAGGTTGCTCTAGCTTCTTATGCTAGATAAATGATTCTGAGGGAGCTGGTTTTTTTTGTGTATTGAGGTAAAAATTGAGGCATGACATCTCTAATTAAGCTTCCCAATTCTCGAGAAAACCTGCAGCGTCTAGTAGATGTTACTCTCACATTACACCTACTAATGAGCACCTGACACAATGCGTGAACATTTCTAGTTAAATGTTCAAGGAATTTAATTGGGAAGGAGTAATAAATTTGAGAAGGTATCACACCCAATAGTAGGAGCAGTGCTTCTTCAACTAATAAAATTCAAGTACATGTTTTAAACGACATACTCCACATGAATTAAGACAGATTAGACACTCGGAGAACTTTATTCGCTGAAGTAAATAACATCACATAGAACTGCATGGAAGAGTGACTTACAGATTCGAGAAGTTGATCAACACTCAAAAAGTTTGAAATTTCATTGGCCAAATTTGGATTGTGCGCGAAACTGCTTCCAACTGAATCTGGAAAAGAATCGTCTATTCCAATAATAGAAGCAGCCTGAACCATGGTAAGAGAGAAATCATGAGGTCTCAAAAAACAGAATGCAAAGCACTCTCTCAAATTAATTTACCTTTTCTACAGATTTATGTTTATTTGAGTTCAGTTGGTGCACTCTATTCGGAGTATCTGTGAACAACTGTGCTCCCATAGGACAAACATCATCAGGTTTAAATTCCTTGAGCAACTGATCCTGTATTGTTGATTCTTCGAACTGCACAAAATAACATTCAATGCCTAGTTATTGTTTGAACTGATATATTAAACAAGGTTCCCTAATGCTTACACAGTCTAAATAAATTTTTACATCTGATAAGTTATCCAAATTCTTCACTATAACAGAAACTAAGGATTCCCGAGTCTGGTCCTCAGTGAGATTCGTTTCTGAAAGACATTTGAGAGCAGAACAATCGTCTTCTTCGGATCCATACATAGTTTTTGCACGATCAGATTCTGCATCAACAGTTTGCAACTTGCAGTCTTTGACTAAACACAAAAACGGATCAACCTGAGAAATGCAAAAGATAAAATAAAGAAGGTATGGAAATGATAAGTCACATCTGACCATATTAAGACAGTTGATAGTTGAATTGAGTATATATTGAACTTAATTTCACTTCATCCTGATAAACTGACGAAAATTCTTTAGTAAATTATTCATATTGTCAAGCTAGGCAAAAAGGCCTATTGTTGGATCAGCTGGTTTCAATTTATTTATATAAATAAAGGATTCACACCACATCCAACAGGATGCATTTTTGCCTAATTTGGACTATTAAAATGATGCACAGACGGATTCATGCCACATCAACATTTTTGTTAGTCATGTCAACATTTCTGTTAGTTCAGCATACCATGGTAGACATAGTACCTAAGCTAAGACAAAATAAAAGTTCAGAGATTAACTTACAAGAAAAAATTTGGTGACTAAAGCGAAACAAAGCTTTAGGTTGGGACAAGTTTTCTATAAGCCAAGCATGAGGAATTTAGCCAGTTAAAAATAAAGAAAAGCTATAGGATAGGGAACAACCATTTCATTGGAAAGCATAGCCTTTACACGCGGGACAATTGGAATGCTGTATGCCTTTGATGCAAAGATAATCATAGAAGTTGATAGTACATAAAGGGATCTTCGACGTGATGGTGGTAGTGGTCCTGAAAATACAGAAGATTGAACCTTGAGATAAACCAATGAAATCCTTTCTATTTTAATCCATTCACATTGATTAAGCCCTTGCTTGGTGGGGATTAAATTACATTTTTAATAGATTTTGATAAAAGTTGATGAAATGTGTAATTGATTTTGACTTATATTAAAATCTTGAGTTTAATCCCACAAGCATAAAAATGCCTATTAAAGAAAGATGTAGAACTAACTTAGAAAAAAAAATAAAGAACGAAAAAAATAGATGGAACTAGCATTTGTCAAATCAATAATGCTACATGTACAATACTATTGTTACAATCATAGATGACAACATGTGTTGGCATCATCACAACCTTTGATTTTTTAAAATTTTCAAAAACTGTTTTACAAATAATTGGTCTGGATTTCACCACGTCCAACATTGTCGACNGTGTAATTGATTTTGACTTATATTAAAATCTTGAGTTTAATCCCACAAGCATAAAAATGCCTATTAAAGAAAGATGTAGAACTAACTTAGAAAAAAAAATAAAGAACGAAAAAAATAGATGGAACTAGCATTTGTCAAATCAATAATGCTACATGTACAATACTATTGTTACAATCATGGATGACAACATGTGTAGGCATTATCACAACTTTTGATTTTTTTAAATTTTCAAAAACTATTTTACAAATCATTGGTCCGGATTTCACCATGTCCAACATTGTCAAAAAGAATTGTCAATTAACATTGTACAAATAGCTTAATTCTTGTCCAATATAATCCATAGAGGAATTGTTGAGATGAACTTGAAGTCGGGAGTTTTCATCTACTTTTCCTGGTTTTTTAACAGGGTATTTTATTGCTCAACAACCGTTAAAAAACACAGTTAATTCTAAATTTAGTGTGTTTAACTTTAAAAATATGAAGTTCGATCTTTTCTCTCTTCCATGTTCCTTAAATACACGATCAATTCTTGTCCTGTCAATAAACAACCTTTTAATTTGAAGCATTTGTGGCTATCAACTTGTAGGATAAGAAGACTTGACTTCAATATAGGATAGAAAGACATGTGTAAAAGTACCTATTTGATGATTGGTCATTTATTAAAATGCTACCATGACAGGCGTCATCAGTTCACCCCAATAAAACAAAGCATGCTTGGATAAGCATTAAAAATTTACTTAGGAGTAAATAACTAAATTTTAAAATAAATAATTTTTAACTGGTCAAAGTTGGACATAAGTAAGTTCCTAATTTTGATAGCACAGAAAGAGAAAATCAACATTTTTCCTAAGAATTAAAGATAAAAGCAGTATTAAAAAATTTGGGAACAAAATATTGCTTAAAACTTAAAAGTAGCTTATGGCTTTTTTATGCTTAGCAGCACATTCAATTGTCTTTAGAGTACACAATATATGTGGCTGAATGAGTTTGCAGGTTTACCTCCTTCTGAAAGAGAAACACTCTGTAAAGATAATGCCAGCTGAAAACTTCGGATTAGAGCATCACGTTGGGAGTTCTGCATCAGATGGATGACGTAAAATATAATAACGGCTCAAAAAGCATTTGTTGGAAGAAAATTGATACATTGCTCATTAGCATAGTTGATCAGATCAGCATAAGAACAAAAGGGTCATGGGACGTGCAAGTTAATTATGTGCTTTAATTCACAGAATATTTTCAATAGAATGGAATCTCCTGTGGTTTAAATACCCCTACACAAATTGCAGTAGGATGGCTCATTTGTCCAATTAATAAAAGAAAATCGTTTAAAATGAGGCTTATTGACCAGAAAACTATGATCAACAAATAACTTATTCATAGGGCGAGAAGCACTCTCACGTGTAGATCAGATTCAAGTTATAATAAATAAGATATAATTCGGAATCTTATAAAATATTGATATGTCAATGAGTCAATCTTCACTAGGCCATCCCATGTGCATAACGGTTCCGGTTTTTTTTCCTTTTTTTTGATAATCGTGGATGTCCGGGCCAGCTTGCATTCACCTCGACTAATCCCACGAGGCTATAAAGTTTACGGCCGGGTACTCACCTTAGTGGCCCTGAGAGGACTCGAATTGGTGACCATTGAAGAGCAAACTCAAGGTCTGACCAATCGAGTAACCCCTCAAGGTTACATACCGGTTTCGATTTTTAATAAAATATCCGACAAGTGCACAATTTTGATAAATACGTGGTGGCAAGACTCGAGCACTAGACTACAAATCTACCATGCTGAACCGTCCCATCTAAATGCTCAAATTATTATAGAAGGGACACATTTATTTTATATAAATTTTACTTAAACACTTTAATTCAAATAGAAATTTTAAAGACCACTGAAACAATAAATTACCTTAGTTCGAGAGAAGAGCAAAACCAAGCTGTACGTGTGTGCAATAGCTTCATAGTTTTCTGGCATATTTGCAGGAGAGATGGACTGTGCCCAAATAGATGAAAGCAGGAGGGTTATATGGTGGCTGCTCAACCTAAGAGGAATGGCATCCTAAAATTAAAAGAAAGGAATCATAGGATTTAGTAATACTACCGCCAACAAATTTAGCAGACAACTCCGGTAGAGGACTACTCCACTACACAAATTAAAATATAAAAGTGTATTTCTTCCAAAACTGCATTAAAGAAACATACATTCAAGAGCAGGTTTTTGATGAACAGGAGATTGAAAGAAGATTTTATCTAATGGATGAAAGCAGGATAAAGAACTCTGCCTTTTTTTTTATGGCCAGTCCAAATCTTGAGTAAAGGAAGAGGGTTCATGTAGGTTGATAGCCAGTTTAAAACTTTGTCAAACTTTAAATAACGAATCTTAATACACATTTCATTGGGGAGTCCCTTAATATGATATGATAGATATAGTTGCTTTTGATGTCCCTGTAGATGTACAAAAGAACAGAGCAAAATGGCGAAGAAGGATTCATGTAGCCGATCCAATTTATTGGAAATAAGGCTTAGTATGTATTTTTTGCAGTTGTTAGATGAAATCAGGATATGGATAGAAAAAAGACCAGTATGAAAGCAACAAAGCACATTTATGTAAAAGCCTAAAACTATGGACTCCGATAGCGGTGAAGAGAAGCCAGAAACTTACCATGTCTTTACTTGACTTGGTTACAGAATCTACAGCTGATGCTGGTGAACTTCTGAAGCTATTTACTTGACTATAAGTTGACTTAATTTTGTTCAACATTCCTCTGTTATTGTTTAGCTGTTCCTCCTCACCTACAGATTTTTCGTTGCTTAATTCATTTAGATTCTCCCTTGAAGAAGTCCTTTGGTTCCTCAGCTTTTCAAAAAGGGCAGCCGATGAAGAAAACACAGAAACAGTTCTTGAGAGTGTTCTTGGAAACTCTATAGCCTTCTTCGACTCAGGTGCAGCTGAGCTTGGGTGAAGGCAAACAGAAGATGGCACAAGGACAACAGAGAAGATACGGTGAGCTCCAACTCGTGTTTCGTGATCTGGGTGGACCATAGCTGAAAGTAATTGATGAAATAAAGCCTCTGGAAAAGCCTAAGGAACCAGAAATTTGGCCAGAAAATTAATATGGTAGACACACAGATAAATACACACATACATAGTGTGTGTTATAGCTGATGAAATTGTGTAACTTGTAAAATACCTTACCTTGTTTTTATAGGATAAATTTGGAACAGAAGCTACAATTTGTGCAGTACGATAAACAGCAAAAACAGTAGTTCTGGCTATAACTGTAATGCTTGAGATGTTCTCTAACATCACAGCCATTACATCAAGAATTGGGCCTGCATCTCCAACCTGGTAACCAATACAAAGTGTTACTGACTTTGAAAATCCAGCTGCTTTGCAAAGTCCATTCAAAAATCGCTAAAAAGAGGAAAATAATTTTTTCCCCTCAACTAGAGTTGGACCCAATAAACTTGTAGTATCCAGGTATAATTTTTACGCAGTAGACTTCTAACAGCTTCTAAGCTCTGGCATGCTGTTAATCTTCGAATATACTAGATAACCCACCTTATATGATAACTCCGTGAGACAGTCATACAATGCTTCATAGAACTTTCTGTTCCATTTGATTGATTCAGCACCAAGATTTGCATCATCAAGTGAAAATTGTATACTTTTCCGCAGATGCCTAATAACATCACTCATGGCAGTCACAATAGCTACTGATGTATGAACCTTTGCAAGTTGAACAAGGGAAGTAGCACCCGAAACAATATCAAGCTGCATTTCAGGTTGCTTCACTACATTTTTATGATCGAGATGCTTGATTAGTATTGACAACAAAGAGTGTGTATCGTGCCCTGCAAATGAAGGAAACATGCCACTCAAAATAAGGCAAAGCAGTAGCTTTAGTGGAACACACAAATTTACCTGAGGAATAGAAAGAGAAAGTTAAACGAATACCTAAATCATCCATTAAAAGCTGAATGTCTTTCAGGACAGAAAGAGCAATGCCATGATCAGCAGGCCATTGATTTGTATTATCAAAATAGCGGAACAAAGATTCCAAAACGCGGCGCATTGTTGTAGCTTCCTTCCCTAGCTTGGCCATGTTGTGAAGGCATACTCTAGACCAAAAGTGTGGATTCCTGGAATCTTCCCTGTTGACGGTAAAACGAAATATGCCTTAAGGATAGCATAAGATGCCTAAGAAAATTAATAACATGCAGAGAAATTACGTTGCCATATTATTTTTTCCTTTCTCATTTGCAATCATCCTCCAAGAAAGAACCTTTGTTGCAACTTCAGGTGAAGGGGAGTCATGGCCCTCAGATTTACAAACTTCTTGGACCCAATGACTTTCATTTGGATCATTGGACTCTTTACTTATTCCTCCATAATTTTTGAGGACTACTGAAACAATCTGATCAATGAAAGTATGAGTTAATGAATAGAATAGGATATACACATCTATGACAAAAAAGTAGGAGATTAAAAATTATATAAAACTAAACTAAGAATTCATTGTTAAAATGTTTCAATGTATTTATGCCATATGACCCTTGGACTCGATAAAGTAGAAGGATAAGTTTTTTATGACAAACTAAATAATAGCAGACGATTTTTAATTGAATAATGTAATCTAACACCAGTAGTGCTAGAATATCAGTTTATGTGACATTATGTAATAGGTTTAATTAAAGGTAAAATTATGTGATTCATTTAATTGAACTTGTAATTTAATGCCACTAATGTTGCCGACTAAACTGATGTTAAATATCAGTGGTGCTAAATAATATTTACTCTTTTTAATTTCATTGAAAAGCTTAAATGGATGAAAAAATAAAAGCCTCAACCTTAAAAATAATTGTCTATTCACTAGATGTTTACATGTCTTGCTTAATATGGAAAACATTCAATAAAAATAATATATTCCTAGTCCATACACATTTATATGGGAGTATTTTATTAAAAATGTTGAACAATTTATTTATATTAAGTGTTTAACAAGTCTCCTCAC
>CAIGRK010016141.1:0-22467 GCA_903798315.1 Fraxinus greggii | reverse complement strand
CTCATTAGGGTCATCACTCGACCTAAAAGCAACATTCGCCCCTCCTCTCTCCTCGTCTTTTCTTTTATTATCCTTCCTAGGACAGTCCTTTTCAACTACGTCTAAGTTTACCGTAGTTAAAACACATTTTACTTTCGCACTTGCCTTAAACCTACATTTGTCATCAATACCAAATAATGACCACAAGCAAAATACATACACAATTCACACAGAATAGTGAAATAAACTTTCCTAATGTCACATGCAATGGTTACCCTTTCACGGTAACTCCAAACTTAACGTCACTCTACACCATGACTTTCATTGTGAAAAGTAAATTATTACCCTACACGATAACCATAACTGCAATAATAAAAGGGAAAGAATATATCACCGAGCGAACCATGTCTGAAGGTCTGTAAATATCGAGAGATTTGAATTTATCACTTTAAAGCCACCACTATTTGCCCTAAAATCTCCAACAACCGCAGAAATCAATCAACCACGATTGAATCTCGAACGCGCGAAGAACAAATCTGTCCAAATTCCAGTGTATAACCTGAAACAGAAAACTAACACCACCAAAATGTCAGAAATGATGTTAGGGACAAACTACTTGAAGACACCGTCGTCGGAAACCTCCGCACGTGCAGCAAGAGTCCTCTACGCATGGTCTCACCCGCCGAACACCCTGGTGCGTCTCCACCTGCACGTCACGCCGATGGTCTTCGTTTCACCAAACTCCTGGATTGGCCAAAAATTACGAAAATAGCCTCGGTTTTTTGGGCAGTTTTCTGGACAGTTTTGCAATCTGTTTTTTGTTTCATTTCAGGCTGTTTTCTGTATGGCTTTTGTTCAATTTTTCAAGCCAAATCCACCACCTTGAGGCTCTGATATCAATTGTTGTAGAAGCTCGCTCCAAGGATTGTCAAAACGGTGTTTTTCGGGCTTAGTTTTACGTTACCTTTCTCTACCAAATAATCAATTCAAACGGTTCCAATCTACAACTAATATATTCACCTCGGTTGCTCCTCAATCTCACCCACAAAGGACAATATAACGGTGATAATTTGTAGCCACAAAGGAAAGAAGAAAAACAACGAAAAAAGGCAAAAAAGAAGAGCAAAATCAAAGGGAAGCCACACATTTATCCTTCTCCAGCAGCTGCCGATTTCTCTCTCTCGAAGGCCACGTTTTTCTCTATTTTTCATACACAAATCACACACTTAAAGGCTAAGGTAAAAACATATATATAGGCTAAGTTAAGCTTTACTTGGACCAATAAAGGGTTAAAATGGGTCAAGATTCAAAGCCATCCAAGAGGTAATATATATGGGCCGTGAGCTACTTCCAACGGCCCACGTTGTTTTCGGGTCGAGCATTTGGGATTGGTTGTTGGTAACAATTTAATCAATAGGCTAAAGCCTATGAAATTCAATGCGACGTTTATATCATAGCCTGGGATTTATTGGGTATCAAAAAGTAATGAGAAAAATGAATCGTCATTTATTTGAACTTGGTATTATATTAACATTGAGATAGAACTCTCTCTTGGTTAAAGTGTGCTGTGAGTGCTAAGAGAGTTTCTCATCTTGTATTCCCTTTTGATCTTTAAATCTATAATCTGTTTATGCTTTCATTGCTGAAATAGCAAAATAGGCAGCACACCTTGATCTATGTTTCTTACGTGTGTGCAATTTTATTGAATAATTTCAACAGGTAATGATTCTAAAGTGGAAAATAAATATGTTGTTTCTCTCCCAATGAAGCAAAAACAAAGAAGTCCACAGAGATCCTCTGATTCAACAACAAAGGTGCCCAAGGAAGAAATTATACAAGAGTTTATGAAATTTCGGTCGCGAGATGAATCTATCTTCAGTGCTAAACAAGAGAAACCAGGTTTAAACATTTTTTTTTTTACATGTTTAAACATTTTTTACTTGACACTCCACACTATCTGATTCAAAATTTGTGTTTGAACTATCACTTATCAGCTCAAATGTCTAATAATTTTCATAAATGGGCAGCAGTGATATTTGAACTCATGACCTCTGCCTGCTCTGAAAAAAATTATTTGGATTTTTTTTATTTACATATTAGCTGGCTTAAAATTTCTTTTAGTCCATTCCTGGATCCGCCCTTGGTTAGAGAGGGGTGCGTGCATGTGTCTTTTAGTCTTCAACAATTATAATGAATGATTTCAACAGGTAGCAATGCTGAAGGGGAAAATAAATATGCTCTCTCCCCTCCAATGATGGAGAAACAAAGAATTTCTCAGACATCTTCTGATGTGCCTGTTCTTTCAACTGATAATGGCATGAATAATGGGCTAGATTCAATTACATTTACTTATTCCGAAATTCAGATCGCAACAGAGAATTTTTCATCTGATAATTTACTCGGCGAAGGAGGATATGCTGTTGCCTATAAAGGCCAACTGAAGGATGGGCAGCTCATTACAGCAATGGTGCTAAAAGAGGCAAGTACACATGGGCCTGCAGAATTTCATTCTGATGTATATGCCCTGAGTTTTGCACGCCATAAGAACATCGCAAGGCTTCTTGGTTATTGTTGCGAGGAAAACATTAACATCTTGGTCTATGAATACATCTGCAACAAAACTCTAGAGTGGCATTTATTTGGTAACCAAATTTAGTATACATGAACTATAATAGCCGATTTTTACATCTCTACAGTTATTTATCCTTTTAGTTGTGAGGAAAAAAATGTATCCCTTCTAGCCATGTTCAGTTATGTATTTTATTAACAGATAATACGGATCATGTTCTTGAGTGGCACACAAGACGTTCTATTGCCATTGGAATTGCACAAGGTTTGCGTTATCTACATGACGAGTGTCGGGGATGTCCTATTATTCATCTGGACGTGAGGCCTAGCCAAATATTGCTCACGGATGACTTTGTTCCCATGGTAAAATCTTTATTCCCCGTACAATTAGCCAGTCTTCGTTCTCTTGATTTGATTCGCTCACACATTTTATTCTTCCTACTTGATTGTCTTGAACACAAACTCTTCCCACAAATGTCCAAGATTTTTCTGGTCAAGTTTATTAGGTTATCCAAGTAATAATCTCAAATGCTGATCTGCAAATAATTTAGGGGTGATAATTTGTTATGTCTTTGATTTTATTCATTTTATTGATGCACAGCTGGGCGACTTTGGACTAGCAAAATGGAAGACGGACGAGGCTGATAGGCAAACAAGAATTCTTGGCACTCTGGAGTAAGTTTAGGTTCACCGTTTACAAAAAAGATTCGAGAACAGTTTTTCTCAAAATATGAACGGTGAAATGCCTAGTTGCCCTTCAATGAACTGAGTTAGATATTTCTCACCTCATGTAGAAATCTTGCACCAGAGTACGCAGAAAATGGCAATGTTTCTGTAAAAAAAGATGTTTATGCATTCGGGGTTGTCTTGTTACAACTAATATCAGGACGCCGGATGGGGGATTCAACTAGTGACGACAGCCAACACTCCATTATACAATGGGTACGTTGTCTGACCATATTTCTTCCTTGTAAATAACGTAGTAATATTGTTCTCACCCACATAATTTGTTTCGCAGAGATTTTTTTCTGATGAAATAAACAGTTTTTGCGAACTGTTATGAGGTTTCACAAACAATCTTATATTTTTGTACCAAATATATCTTCTGTTGTTTCAGGCGTTACCACTGATTCAGACGCTTGCATTAGAAAAACTTGTTGATCCTCGCCTTGGCGACTCGTATAGGATTTATGAACTCTACCATATGGCTAAAACAGCATGCGTATGTGTCCAAATGGACCCTGCTATGCGCATTTCAATGGAAGAGGTAAATAGATGATTCTTTAAATATCAGTAGTATTGGAATTTCATGACACAGAGATTTTTTATGCTTCGAAAATACTCTTTCAGCATGTTCGGTAAACACTACTGGACATGATATGAAAAGTTCTTCAAAGATCAAATTATTTTACAAGACATTGGGGATTCTTAAAAAAAAAAAGTAATATGTATTAAAACTTACTCATAAATATAAGTGAACTTTTTAAGCTTAGTAAACACTGTCAATCTCATTCTCTATTTTAATCTCTATCGTGGTGATTTATTCATATTACCTCAACTTATCACATCACAAACACGGCGGCAGGTGTTGCACCTTCTTGATGGTAAACGCGATCATTTCCTCTAATCAATAAAGCTATATATTCCTCATTATAGTACGTAACAGAATGGACAACATAGCCGAGGCACTTGGTCGAGGTGAAGCCGGATATTTCTCGACGTTGATTTTCAACTAAATGTGGTGGAACACATTAGCAGAATCAGGACTCTTTTCCATGTCGTTAGTTGTACATCCCTCATTGAATAGGACGCATTTGACATGAAACCAAACAGTGAATAACAGCTTGAAAACGTGGCTAGATTTAGCAAATGAGTTCATAGAAATAATTGGTGATCTAATGAGTTCAAAATTTGGGGATGTTACTCTTTTTCAAAATACTATAGTTCTCTTGTGGATTGCTTTATAATTCGAGGTTCTTGAATATGAATATAAATTTTGAGCAGTATCTTTGCACTTTGTACATAACTGATACACCTTGAGTGGACCTGTTATTTGACTTTTGTGGTGATGTTCATGGTATATTTGGTTGATCAGAAATTGTTTCGAATGAACAAAAATGTTGAAAATGTGCCTATTAAACTGGAAAACTTGAAATTATATTCAAACTCAATTTTCTTACGAACTATCGAGTTTGAACGAGAGTATTTAGCGTTTTTAACAAAATAAAAAATACATTAAAAGATATTCAAATTCAATTTCTTACGAACTCTCAAGCTAATATGAAATAAATAAATAAAATAGACGATTTAAATACAAAATTGTTCTCTGCGAAATATGTTTAATCTTGAATCTGTTAACCATTTTGCATGTTGACAAAGATTTGAGCTTAAATGAGAAAAAAATATTATAATGAAAATAAGATAAATTAAACAATTGTGTTATATAGGCTGGCTGAAATATCAAAGGGCAAAATAGTCCAATCTTTTGTCTTTGAGTAAATGGAAACATAGTTGTTAAACTCACAATCTCAATCTTACGATTTTGGATTTTATCATCTCAAAAGAGCAAACTATTCGATCATGTCGTAGAGTCTTAAAATTGTGTAATCTTAAGACCCCATCATTGGATTATCACTCCTTGAAAAAGAAAGCTGGCTAAGAACCATTGACATGTTCAACTCAACCACTGAAGAAGAAGAAGAAGACGAAGGCTAAACGAGAAGCCAAGCGTTAGCGAAAGCTAGATTCTCATAATGAGGGGCATCAAGTTAGCGAAACACATCTAATTAAAATCAGATTTCTCGTGAAGTATGAAAGTAATATTGTCAACTAAGGAAATTGGCACAACGATGCAAGTGCAAGAACTCGTATAACTCATTTGCATTTTGCTTTTCAATCTATATTTATTCTTTTTTTCCCCCCTCTTTTTGGTTGAATTTGAATTGATTCGTTGAAAATTAGTGCTTGACTAGACTTGATTATATATATGGGCTCAAAAGGTCGTGTTAGCCTTTTTTTCCCCCTTTCCTTCGCATTTCAAAAATCAATTGTGACCTTGTTGCAACCTTGGTTTTATAGTTTAATTTTAAGTTCGTTATAATTATTAATTTCTTATTAAATTTTTTTGAAGCTTATCAAAGTTTTAACATATAAAATAACTAATATTTAATAGAATTTTACAATTCTGGATTCGACCCGCATATTGATCCGATCCCAAATTACCATCCTAACAACATAGGTTATTTAAACTTTTAAAAAAAAATCAGATTTAATATCTAACATTTCAATCTTAACACCATCGCCCCTGATTGTATGGTTCCTTAATAACAAAAATACAGAAAGTCACTAATAAGTAAACAAATTTCGTATCTATAAAAATAGAGCAAACCTTTTATTTCTTTAAAAAAAAAAAATGGCAATTTTCATTACTGAATATGAATATAAGTTTTTTCAAATAGACTAGAATGTCTGAGCAAAACTTATGGCTAGAGCTGTCAATTGATTGGATTTTGAATCGAATTCGATCCTAATCTGATGAAATTAATGGAAGATAAATTTAGGGTCTCAATCCGATAATCAGATCAAGATCTGAATCCGATAATTCGTTAACTAAATGGATCAAATATGGATATAGGCCAATCCGATCCAATAACAACTCGTTCCGATTTGTTATAAATAATTTAGTTGGTAAAATATTTTTATGGCATGTTATTTGTCACTAAAATAAATAAATGAGAAAATAAATAAATTTAGAATAAAAAAGTCATCAAACTCAATACATGAAAAATTGAAAAATTGATAATTATTAAACCTGGTTAAGAANATATAAGTTTTTTCAAATAGACTAGAATGTTTAAGCAAAACTTATGGCTAGAGCTGTCAATAGATTGGATTTTGAATCGAATTCGATCCGAATCTGATGAAATTAATGGAAAATAAATTTAGGGTCTCAATCCGATAATCCGATCAAGATCTGAATCTGATAATTCGTTAACTAAATGGATCAAATATGGATATAGGCCAATCCGATCCAATAACAACTCGTTCCGATTTGTTATAAATAATTTAGTTGGTAAAATATTTTTATGGCATGTTATTTGTCACTAAAATAAATAAATGAGAAAATAAATAAATTTAGAATAAAAAAGTCATCAAACTCAATACATGAAAAATTGAAAAATTTATAATTATTAAACCTGGTTAAGAATTGGAAATATTGGGAAAAAATAAATAAATAAAGGTTGATTCTAACATTGATTTTTCCCTAATTTCGGATCTGATATCCAATAACATAGCAAAACGGATATAAATTTAACAATCAAATATCCGTTGGACTGGATTATCAGATCGGATCGAATCGGATAGTTATTCTTCTCGGATCGGATATATGCATATTTAGTTCATATCCGATCCATTTACTGCCCTACTTATGGTATAAATAAGACATCAGGATTTACTATAAAATAGGGTGGCTTGAATTTTTGTACACGCTTCAATGTCCCAATTTCTTTCTTTAAAATGTGAAATCGAGAATCAAAATAATTTTCAAATTCGAATTTGAGAACCTAAAAGCATCTCAAATGCATTTTATGAATTGTTGCATGCAAGTTGAAAGATTCGCAGTTTACGTAACATTAATGTCTAGTTAATAACCGTCAATCTCAAAATATTGCTGCCTAGATTTCTTTTGTTTTCTTAAAATAAAAATATACTTTTCATCCTATTTCGAACTTAGATTAAAAAATTCGAACCGATGCCTGTACGGACAGTGTCATCCACATCCTGTTGAGGAAGACAAAACAATTTCGGTTTCCCCTACCTCGGAAATTCCGACCGTCGTCAGTTTAAGCTGTACAAAATTCGGAGAATGATTCTTTAATCTCGTCTTCAAATGATTTGCTATCATCTCTCTTGTCATTGTTCCATGTGTGGCTTCACTTCCCGCCACACTCCACGCGAATATGCTCAGAATAAAACTGAAATATACCATGGATATTCTCTTTTTCTGTGAATCCAATACACAGACTCGGTCACAAAGTTTGAGATAAACATTGGGATACAAGTTGAGAAAAATTTTACTGGGTAAAGTCATTTATGATTGGTTAAAGTCTCGCTCTCAAATTATGAAATTTTTTGTTACTACTGGCATAAATTCCTTTATATTTGTTCCAGAATTTGTGAATACATTGCATTCAAGATTCTATGATTTGATATGCCATTAGCCATGGAGAGAAGCGATAATCATAATAGCGGTAATAATAATAATAATAGGGGTAATCCGCTCATGCCTTCGCGGATTTTGATTGTGTGTGATGGGACTAAAGATCGTATTGATCAGGAGTTTAAGCACACTATTCGTAATATAGGGATGCAAGGGGGTATTATTCATGCTGGTGATACGATTACTGTACTCGGGGTTTTACACAGAATCCTTCATCCCTGTAAGTTTTTATGTTTTTTCGTGTTTGTTTCTTTATAAATCTAAGATAATCTGCATTTTTGAATTAAGATAATCTATATTAGGATTATGGTCAGATGGAGTATGGGCCATTTTGGTCTGTCAAATTGTTTCTAGATTTCAATTTTTGTTTTAATTTGTCAACTCGTATTTCTGCACAGTGGGTTACCACATGCAAGTAGCTTCGGAGAATTTCCTTGGAACAAATCACATCCGTGCCATGGAAGAAGAAGTCTCGAAAAAGGTTGATGCATATGTAGGCATGCTCCATCATAGTGCTGAAGAATGTAAAGACGAAGGGGTAATATATGCTTTTATAGTGCCTTTGAAGTCATTGCTTGATGAAAATTGTAGATATGATTGCAAACTTGCAGAAGTCATAATGTTAAAATTTACACTTCTGTTATACTTTTGTGCAGCCAAACACAGTTTGTACCTACACTTTTTTTGGAGAACAGTTTTTGTAATGCTTAACTTTCATATCATTTATTGTATGTTCGGTAGCAGAAACACCATGGCTACATTTGAAGTATTCCTTATTGAGTATTCATGTGAATATCACGATTTCTCTTCAAAGAATGCAGACTGGTTCCTTAAGTCAATCATCACCACAATATCCTCTTTATGTAGGTTGATATTGAAGTCAAGATTACGGCCGGAACTCCAATGAAGAGGGTTATCGTACAAGAAGTTTTGACTTCCAATGCAACATGGGTTATACTTGATAGGTAGCTTTTGATTTTGACATTTCGACTTGGAATATTTGTATGCTATTTTCTTCGAAGAATGTTCTGTTTTAATGAAGAAGGGAGATGGATGAAAAATTATTGATGAGGGATATATAGGCAAAATTGAAGTTCTCAAAATGATATAGAGAATTTTCAATGCTTTACATTACCATTATATATGAGTATCAACTTTGGAAAAACATTATTGTGATAATAGTACTTTCACAAATATTGACCACAATTATTTAAGCAAGAGAGAGCGGAATTCATTTCGAATCACAGAGGGGCACTATGCCTTTCTCGCTTTTGATCCTTTTATGTCTTCAAATACCCTTATGCAAGAGCCAAATTCATTATTCTCAAAGGCTTGACTTAAGTATATCATTTTCTAAAGGTCGGTTGGTGCCCATGAGCTGTTCTAATGTCGAGATTGAATATCTATTTTAGCTTCTTATGTTTAAGTATGTATTTCAAAATGTACATTGATATTCTTTAACTGCTAGTTTGTTTTATTTCGTACCTGACAGTATACAATTACAGGCATCTAAGTCGGGAATGGAGGTTTTACCTTAAATATATACCTTGCAAGGTTGCATTAGTCCTTGACAACTTATCCCTAGAAGTTTTGAGATCAGATTATTCTGAAAAGGATATTGATAATATTGAAGTTAAGTTGTTTTACTCGCTATCCAAGCCTGTCGCGCTCCCATCTCAAGGCAACGATAACAATGAACAGACATCCATGTCTATCAACTATGCTGCTTCTATGGGTTCCCTGTCAAGTTCTGTTATGGCTAAAAGCAACTCGTTCGTATCCAACTTCAAGGAGCACCGCTTTTCCTTGCAAGATGAATTTGGTTCAAATCCTAAGCCGGATGAATCAGGTTAGAAAGGTTATGTGTGTGCGTGTAGCATGTTTGACTTGTAACTAAAAGAAATGCTGGTCTTGAGCATCCTCTGTTAACTTTTGTCTCTATTTCTGTCTTTCACATGTTTTGTAGACTTTTAGTTGTAATGAATTGCTTCTGCAGGTAGCTATGCTAAATCTGAAAATAAATATGCCGTATCTCCCCCAACTATACATAAACAGCGGAGAAAGCTTAGTCGACAGAGATCCACTGATGTGCCTGTTCTCTGTATTGCTTGTGGGATAACAACCGAGTTAGATTCGAAGAGATATAATTATACTGAGATACAGCTTGCAACAAATGATTTTTCATCTGATAATTTACTAGGAGAAGGTGGGTATGGTCGTGTTTATAAAGGTCGGCTTAAGGATGGGCAACTTATTGCTGCAAAGGTGCGCAAGGAAGCAAGTACACAAGGGTTTTCAGAATTCCATTCTGAAGTTTATGTCCTAAGCTTTGCACGCCACAAGAACATTGTGATGCTTCTTGGTTATTGTTGCAAGGAAAACCTTAACATCTTGGTCTATGAGTATATCTGCAACAAATCACTTGAGTGGCATTTATTCGGTATGTAAAAAAATGTACAAGTTTTTGAAGTTATCCATCCACCATCAATATTTTATTCGTTCTTTTTTTGCTTGAAGTAGGACATTGTATGTATGAAACAACATTACTCTCTCTCTCTCTCAATGTTCAATTGATTTTGTGTGTGTGGTCAGAAAACACAGATCGTGTTCTTGAATGGCACCGAAGACATGCTATTGCTATTGGAACTGCAAAAGGGTTGCGGTTTTTGCATGAAGAATGTAGAGGAAGTCCCATCATTCATCGGGACATGCGGCCAAGTAATATATTGCTCACACATGAATATGTTCCTATGGTAATATTTATAGTCTATACCTTAGGACCTTAGCCATTGTCTTTATCTCTTGTTGGATGATTGAATATTTTAATTGCATTACGGTAACATATTCTCTCTTTGATGCTGGAGACTGGAGTTCATGGTGCGATTGGGTTGTAGGGCCATGGAACAAGTCCACTGTCCTCTCCTTTGTAGCCGTACGTCTCCATATTCTGATTAAAAATATTTAAAAAATGTCCAATAGCCTTATGCTTGATCTATGACCTGATTAAGATACTATAAAGTGTCTCTCAATTTCTTTAATTTTTTTTAAAAAAAATGATAAACCCTCTACTCTAATTTGCAAGAACAATAGTGCATCTATCCATAGTTTTGCCTCAATTTCCTTACAATTCAAGATATTTAAGAGAGTGATCCATCCTTGTAAGAGATAATTTGAATCCCTTTCCTACCTTCTTCGTCCAATTATGATTGCCTTGATTCAGTCACTTCCTTTAACGGTCTAAAATCTCCTCTGCTCAGGTAGAACTAATTTATAAAGCTTTCTTAAATCTCAATGCACGATGTAGTTCTTGCGGGCTTGGGCTATTGTAAATAAGACATATATGATGTCATGACTTTTCAGGAAAATGTCATAACTTGAACATAAATTTCAACGTTAAAACTTTGTTTCTACTTTTTACTGCATAGTTATGCACGTTCTCTGCAAACACAGCTTGGAGACTTTGGCCTCGCAAAGTGGAAGACAGGTGAAGAGGATATACAGACAAGAATTCTTGGCACTCTTGGGTGAGTGTACATTTTCATACTTCACAGTGAAAATATGGTCGCTTCTTACATCGCGTAAAGCATGAGTTTCCTTCCAAATAAATTAAGTTGAGCCTTAGGTTTCTTTCCATGTGCAGATATCTCGCACCAGAGTACGCGGAGAATGGCATTGTTTCTGTAAGAACAGATGTTTATTCCTTTGGTATTGTTCTAATCCAATTGATATCAGGACGTAAGGCAGTGGACTCAGCAAGAGAAGATCAACAGTCCCTTAGACAGTGGGTACGTTTTCTTGACAATATATATATATATATATTTTTTTTTTGTTAGCCGAAGATTTTAGCATCTCCATAAAAAAAATTATTTATTATACAACTGACGCACTTATTTACTTAGAAGTGAACTTTGTAATCTTAGCCAAACATCTTGAAAACTGCTTGAGTTTTTGGCATATGATCTTTTTATTTCCGATAAAACATCTCTTGGCATTGCAGGCATTACACTTGATTCAGACGCTTGCATTGCACGAGCTAGTTGATCCCCGTCTTGAGGACTCATATAACACGTATGAACTGTACCACATGGCTAGAACAGCATACCTATGTGTCCAAACTGAACCCGAGATGCGCCCATCAATGGCAGAGGTAAATTTTCAATGTTCTATCTGCATTTGCATGCGACTAAATTAATTAGCTGACTCGTAATGCAAGGTATAGTGCTTGTCTATTTCTCGAGGCTGATCCCAATTCCTCCATTCATTTTCTATTTTCTACCTGCTCTTGAAATTATACGCGGAAAAGTTATGCATCATTTTTCTGCTAAATTTCATGTCATATCATTGTATCTTTACGTATTACATCAACATGAAAATGGTTGCAGGTGTTGCGCCTTCTTGAAGGGGAAAGCGATCATTTCCATCACTTGACAGAGCAATTTATACCACATTACAGCAAATGAATCAGCATCGCGCCACATGTGTAAACGTTTTCATCTTCATACATGACATCTGTGCCGTACAACTGGTATAACATATTTTCATACTTGTGTATACGTTGTGAAAATCTATGCAGGCTTAAACACAAAACCATGGTGTTGACTATAGCCTTTTTGGTGCATTTGATATTACTATGGACTGTACCTGTATCATTTAAGAAGACATTTTCTTTTAGAAACATGTTCTAATAAACTGTTGCACTGCTGTTGCTCTCTAATATAATGAATAAATCAAGTTATACACCTTAATCCATTATTTGGTACATAGTATTATTCCTGAGTTTAGGTCGAACATTAATTAAGATGTTACTTTTATATGAAGTAGACATTGCGCGTTATTTTGAAATGCTTTATAAGTGTTGTAAAAGTAATATTTGATACTAGTTTGTTGGGTGGATTTGATAAGCATCAAACGAATTAAAGAAAATAAAATTTAGGATATAAATTTAAGAGAAGAAAATTGTATTCTTAAAACTCAACTTCTATGATTCAAATTTTTTGTAATGGTGAAATACTCCAAATAAACAACATTTTTATATTACATCTGGTACATAAGAATTAATTGTTAATAAATAAATTTAAATATCTATTAAAATTTTTATATACATGAATATAAATAAATTCATCTAAAATAACTCTAGATTCATGTAAATCAATATTCACGGAGTCAAGATTCATGGAGTTTAGATTAATGTGAATGTCAATTAATTGAGAATTGAATGCAGTATTTATTATATATTGAAAAACGAAAAGTAATGTATTATTGAAATAATTAAATTATAATATAGTTAAAATCGTCTAAAAAATAATTGTCACTTGATGTAATATTTAATATATTAGCAACATTTTTATACTACATCTGGTACAAAGAAATTAGCTGCTAATAAATGAATTTAAATACCCATTAAAATTCCTAAATATATGAATAGAAATAAATTCATCAAGTCAAGATTCATGAAGTCCAGATTAATATGAATATTAATTAATTGAAAATTGATTGTAGTATTTATTATATATTGAAAAATGAAAAGTAAGGTATTATTGAAATAATTGAATTATAGTATGGTCAAAATCGTAAAAAAAAAAAAAAATGATACTCACTTGATGTAATATTTAATATATTATAGATTAATCAAAGTTATGCTTATTTCTTTGTGATATTTAATATATTATATATTAATCAAAGTTATGCTTATTTCTTAGCCATTGCCATTGATGTATATCTTGTATCCCACGTTTGATGTGTAAAATTTTCTATGGAAGTTGGAAAATATTTTTCATTTTCCACCTTTTTGGCTGTTTGATAGCTAAAATTTTCTAGGCAATTGATTTTCCAACTTTGCTTCATTTTCCAGCTTTTCCTTGAATTTGTTTTCTCACCTATTTGGTGATTTTCTGTTTTCCAGCATTTTTTTTTGTGGTAATGAAAACAAATTATACCCAATTGTAAAAAAAAAATCCTATTAATGGACAATTTTCATTTAAAACAAAGTCAAACGAACACCAAAAGATTCAAAATTTCAATATTTTCCACGTGGAAAACTATACTAATCAAATACAATTAATTAACAATTCTCAGGAAAATAATTCTAGGCAATTCAATTCTCTGAAATTCATTTTCTTTCCATCCAAATGCCACTTTTTCAATCAAACGGACCCTAAGTCAACGTCATTTTGAAAGAATACTTGCTTAGTGAATGTTTGCATACATTATGTACAGAAATTGCATTTTGCGTGCTACTCGCTTACATGTGATATCAAATGACTCAGTCATGTCAAGACTCTATTGGAGAATTTGAAAAGAAATATTGTCATTTTGTTGAGACTAATGGCGTAGACAGACGAAGAATGTTCAAGTTGGAGAAAATACAAAAAACAAAAAAACAAAAACAAAATGTACAAGCATAAAATGACCATATATAAATGATATTTAGGGTCCGTTTGATTGCAACGGTGGAAAATGGGTGGAAAGAAAATGAATTCTAGAAGAAGTAATTGTCTAGAAATTGTTTTGTAAGGAATTATTAATTAAGTGTGTTTGATTTGTATAATTTTTCACTCGAAAAATTTTTAAGTTTTGTATTCGTTTGACTTTATTTTACATGAAAATTGTCCATTAAAGTGATACTTTTTTCAACAATTAGTTATAAAATTTGTTTCCATTGCCAAAAAGAAAAAAAAAATGAAAGATTTTTTTCTTAAAAAATCATTTTTTTATCAATATTTAGTGTTCGTTTGGCTTTGTTTTATATGAAAATTGTCCATTAAAGTGAAATTTTTTTTTTTATAATTGGTTATAAAATTTGTTTTCATTACCAAAAAAAATAAAATAAAAAAAATAAAAAAAGGGAAAAGCCTTTTCCTCCACAACATGAAAAGGAGGCGCGTGAGGAGGGATGGAGGAAAACATTTTTCGGGTAAAATTTTTGCTATCAAACGGTACAAAAGGTGGAAAATGGAAAAAAATTTCCAACTTTCAAGGAAAATCTTGATTATCAAACAGGGTTAGTACTTACCAATGGTCATTTTGTTTGTGTTGTGTACATGTTTGTCATTCACAATTGATGTAGTTGAGTGGTGTCTCTTAAAAGCACCCTTCATTCATGATATGTTACGTCAACTTTGTTTTTTATTTATTTCTATCTGGGGCACGCAGTCCATTTTGTAATTTTAATCGAGGTTGATTGACATTTGTCAATTAAAAATAACATTAGTTAAAAGCACTCTTTAAGCACTTGGTAAATTTCTGTATTGGGAAAAATAAGCTAAATAAATAATCTGTTGACAAGACGGAATAAATGCCTATTTTCGAATTCGAATTAAATCTGAAAAAATGTTAGCAAAAAATGTGTTGAAAGCTTTCTTTTTTGCTTTATTTCCATTATTTTTCTTCTTGATGAAATGACAACATCAAGGTCCGTTTGATTGAAAGAATGAAATTTGGGTGGAAAAAAAAATGAATTTCAGATAATTGAATTGCCTAAAACTTATTTTACTGAGAATTGTTAATTAATTGTATTTGATTTGTTTGATTTTCCACCTAAAAAATATTAAAATTTTGNAAATAAGCTAAATAAATAATCTGTTGACAAGACGGAATAAATGCCTATTTTCGAATTCGAATTAAATCTGAAAAAATGTTAGCAAAAAATGTGTTGAAAGCTTTCTTTTTTGCTTTATTTCCATTATTTTTCTTCTTGATGAAATGACAACATCAAGGTCCGTTTGATTGAAAGAATGAAATTTGGGTGGAAAAAAAAATGAATTTCAGATAATTGAATTGCCTAAAACTTATTTTACTGAGAATTGTTAATTAATTGTATTTGATTTGTTTGATTTTCCACCTAAAAAATATTAAAATTTTGGATCTTTTGATGTTCGTTTGACTTTATTTTTCATGAAAATTGTTCATTAAAGGGATAAAATTTGTTACAATTTGGAATAGATTTTGTTTCAAATGCAAAAAAAAAAAAATAATAATAATAAAATTAATTAATTGAAAAAAGTGCCTAGAAAACCAAAAACCACCAAAACCATGGAAAAACTAATTCAAGGAAAATGAGGAAAATGGTGTCACGTGAGGTGAAGTAGGAAAACCAATTGCCTAGAAAATTTTGACTATCAAACAGTCAAAAAGATGAAAAATAAAAAATAATTTCCAACTTCCATAAAAAATTCTTCATAAGGCATTAGTTTCTTTATATATTTTTATGTAAGGGGAAATACCACTAAATAGTCACTACACCATGTCCTTTTCATTAAATGTCCAAATTTTGTGGAAATTAGCAAAATAGTTACCTTTAAATGAAACTGTTGATAATACCCTGTTACAATTTTCCATCAAACCTACTTATTCCTTGGTAGTTACAATTTTTGAGGCAAATCTTTAAAGCTTTCAAGATAAGATTCATTTTGCGAGATTGTTAGGTGGTATGTTAGACTATTCTAATTTGTAATAATGAATGTCAGGATTGTCAGCCTAGTATGTAGGGTGGCTAATATGTTATCAATGCATTAAATGAGTATCTGGCTAGTGATGAGCGACTTTGACCTGAGAGATGAGGCTACGTGATTCTTATTTAACAGTTACTATTTCGACCAAAACTCTATAAATTACAACTCGTGTAACATTTGAATCTAATACAACTCTTTACACTAAAAGCCACAGTTGATCTTCTCTCTTGCTTATTTAACATTTGTTTGCTTGAGTTTAAGTTATCTTGCTTTGATCGAGTAGTTTGTGATTGTTTATTAATATACAATCATCTTTGATCATAATGGTGGTGTATAAACATTTTCGTTTCGCGTCACAAAGCATATCTCACGTCCATAAATATCATCATTTTTGTCTAAGTCTCCGGTCGAAACGTGTTAAAATTTTCTTTTGTGGAAGCGAGTGGGCCTGGCATCTGTTGTCCACATCATACTTATAAATAATAAGGTTAACAGATTGGCACCGTCTGTGAGAAATCACACATTTAACTACGAAGAACCTATGGAAAAAGCTAATAGGGAGATATATTTTTGGGCGAGTTTCCCGTCTTTGAAGAAAATTGGTTGTTCTTGAAGAAAGGACAACTAAAAACTCTAAGAGAAACAACTTGTAAGGGCCCGATTTTTCTTGAAAAGGGAATTTGCAAGGGAAAGACCCTTAAGAAAGTTGTCTTTGAAGAAAAAAACGTTAACATGAGTTTGACAATGAAGAGTCAGTGCCTCAGAGGGAAATGGAACATCCTGAAGAAGGAGAACCCTCATACGCTGTTCCTACAGCCCGCTTCGATTTCATCAGTAGCATCGATGAGGTGGATCAAGAGATAAATCCAGAATAGCTGTCAAACTCACCAGAGAGGTAGTCACCATGGCTACAAACATGAGGGCTATCACCCGACAAAATATTGTCATGCAAGAGCTGCTTAGGAATATACAAACAAGGAAGGATACCCAATCCCTCCATACGCGGCTCAAGGAAATGCTTTCCTCCATGACCCTACCCTAGTTTTGCAAGGGAACTACTATTACGGTGAAGAAGAGGTTCAAAATCAAATGACTGATTTTCAACACTAAAATAGGGAAGAGCCCACCCAAGAGAGGGAAGTTGAGGTCGACACTTCTACCAACTACGCCACTAATCGGTCCAATGTTCCAATCAACTTCCTCCCAATTACGAACCAGAAGACATGCCCCAGAGATCCATAATTGTCTTTGACAAGTTGAGCCCTGAAAGGCCTAGAAATAGGCAGGCTCAACCTCATCCTATACCTAGAAATAGGCAATAGGGACCGTCTCAGTTTGAAAGACAAAATGAACATACACACAACAACTTGCCTCATAATCCTTCACTTAGAAATATGCGCTAGTGGAGGGCAGAACGAGCCCGGAATCAAGTAGGTCTATCGCAACCATCTCAAGGACCTCAAGTTAGAGAGGATAAAAACGTACATGACAGCAAATCATTTGGGCGCAATAATTAAGGACGCCTTGTGTTCCTAACGTTTCAAAAAATATACTTCAACAGAATTAATATATTACAGCCTCAGCAAATAGCAGATGTGCACTACTTCAGCTTCAACATGAATAGCTTCGAAAGGCCTTAATTGCACCAAATCACTTTGGAGCAAATAGCCTCAGATAAATGGATATCAGCTGATCCTCCCCAACCTTTTCCAAAACTTAAAAACTTCAAAGAACATAGCTTCGGACAACAACAAATCCGGCTCCATCTTTAAAATTTCAACGATCACAAGGCGAAAGTTTTCCCTATTTCAAAGTTTCTGGCAACACCCTCGATAAGTACTTTATGCAAGTCATAAAGTTCTACTTTTAAATTCTAATTATAATATAAATATTTTTGTATTTAGATTTGCGAGACTATTGTGTTGTTCTAAAAATAACCACCCCGACAAAAAATTTAATAAAGGAAGCTCATGCATCATATGAATAATCATGCATAGAATTGGGGGACTTTTGTTACACCTCGCCATCGAGGCTCCAAGTGAAGGTCATGTGATAGTCCACGTGGAGATATGAGTCAAAGCGACAAAGTCCACAAACTCCAATTCATCAAAGTAAAGAAGTCAAAGAAGAACCATAGCTTTTTGTCCGAAAGCTCTTCATGCCGAAGACCTCCACTCTGTGGTTGCCTTTGGCCGAAACCCTCACTGGCTTTTAGAAGATCTACTTGCATGTCAGCCCAGTATGTAGTGTGGCTAACCCGTCGTTAATGCATTAACTGCGTATCACACTAGTGATGTGAGGCTTGGACCTGAGAGATGAAGCCACATGGTTTTTATCCCACGGTTAACACTTCGGCCACAACTCTATAAATATCAATTCTTGTAACATTTGAATCTAATATAACTCTTTACACCAAAGGCCATATTAAATCTTCTTTCTTTTTTAATTCACACTTGTTTGCTTGAGTTTAGTTTGTCTTGATTTGATTAAGTAGTTTGTCATTGTTTATTAATATGCAATCATTTTTTATCATATTGTCGGTATCTGAATATTTTTGTCTCGTGTCATAGAGCATCTCCCATGTTCATAAATATTATCATTTTTCGTCCAAGTCTCTGGTCAAAACGTGTTGAAATTTGCTTGCGTAGATGCGAGTGGACTTGGTATCTATTGTCCATGTCACCCTTACAAAAAAGAGGCCAACGGTTTCGCTTCCACGTCTAGACACGCTTTAAACTTTTTAGAACACTGGTTTCAACCAATCATCGGTGATTTATGAAAAAAATAGAAAATAAATAAAATGGGAAGGAAGAGAGAAAATTCATTGCTCTAAATATAGAAAGAAAATCAAATAAATTGATGAGTCAACATGTCTTAAAAAAAGCCTCTAGACGGAGTTCTAAATAGTTTCCTCTTCATATTTTTTTTTTGTCATGTAGCTTGATAGAGTCCCTGTCAACTTTCCTACAAGATAATTTTTATTTATTTATTTTTTCTCAAACAATGACTATTTTGATTATGTTACAAAAATATTTTAGTAATTGATATTGCACAGGGACGGAGTCACTTAGGGGCAACGATGGTCAGTGGTCCACCCAATTTTTTTTTATTTTTTTTATAAAAGAATCATTATGCAACTGCCCCTGGCCAGACTCCTGAATTTGATTATGTAGTAGCTATTCAAAACGCACTTGTCTGATCTAGGACGATTGTTGCTCTTTCAAGATCATTTGCTTTTGATGGAACTATTGATGCTGCTGTTGTTGAAGTTGCAATTGCCTCTATTGCTGCAACTGAAGGGCCAAAAAGTGTTCCAGATCTTGCACTGTTTGATTGGCCAACTGTTGGTGGTGTATCACACTCTGACTTGGCACTCGTTGTAGCATTGCCTCATTCAGTTGTGTATTATGAAGAGGCATTAAACTATGTTGATGCTGATGATGATGTTGTTGCAGTTGTTGGGACAATAGCTTGTCCTCTAAATCAAAGTGGCTATAGTCTTGGTCAATGTACTGGCGTGCCTCCAAGACATCTTGAAATAATTTGGGATTGGAAAGAGTATTTCTTCAGTAAACATCGAGCAATGTCTCTGTGGCATGAGTTGAATTGGCCATTGAATTAGAGGGGACAAATCTTCCAGATACACAGTTTAAATGTTGATCCTCAACATGTGCATTAACTAAAGCGTTTGGCATCTGACTATTTTTAGCAAATCTTCTAGATATATAGTTTAAATGTTGATCCTTATTAGAATTTGTAGTTTGTAGAAGGTTATTTTGGTCTTTTCCATTTTTACTTTGTTTTCTAGTGCTCATCCGGTTAGTATATATATCCGGTGAGTATGCAGTGTTAGGTGTGTAATTCATTATTTTGGATAAGGAAAAAGATTTTCCCTCCTCTTTTCTTTTTCACTCTCTAGAATTCTCCTCTTGTCATTTTAACATGGTATCAGAGAATTGATCCTTGCCGCAATGGCATCATAAGCATCGTCTGTTGGAGACTTAATTGGTGAAGAAGCCAATTCAATTACCAGCAAATCAATCACAGATCCAAGTAACCCTTACTACCTCCACTATGGCGACAACACAGGTATGCAGCTCATATCTGTGGTGCATACAGAGGACAATTATGCGACATGGAGTCGCACTATAGTCATGGCTTTAAGTGTGAAGAACAAAGAATGATTCATTAATGGATCTATAGATAAATCGAGTTCTGATGATCCGCTGTACAGCGTTTGGAGGCGTTGCAATCACATTGTATCCTCGTGGATCATCAATTCTATTCCTAAGGAGCTTTATCCAAGTGTAATGCACAAGGATTCGGCTAGAGAAATATGGACTGAGCTGAAGAATCGATATAGCCAAGGTAATGGACCTCGAATTTATGAGCTGAAGAAGCAGATCTATTCGATTTTACAGGAGAACAACTCGATTAATTCATATTTTATTCGATTTAAAGGACTGTAGGAGGAACTTGATAACTACAGACCAGAGATTAGTAATGTTATTATAAAAGGAAAGATCAAGTTATGCAATTCTTAATAGGGTTTGATGACCATTATTCTGGAGTTAGAAGCTAGATCTTAATGATGGATCCTCTGCCGCCACTTAAAAGTGTTTGCTCTCATTTTACAAGATGAGAGGTAGAAGGAAGTTACAACTAAGAAGTAGCATAACTTTGAAGCAGCTACGTTTGCTAATAATATAGTACAAGGATCCAATGGAACTTAGAGAAATGTTAGGCCGGATCAATTCCAAAGAAAAGAGAGGTCTATATGTAGTTATTGTGGCATGCTTGGTCACCTGAAGGGAAAGTTTTACAAGTTAGTAGGATATCCTCCTGGACATCGGTTTGATAAAGGTAAAAATTTTGTGGCAACTGCTGTAGGAGAGGCTTCTGATGGTAATCAATCTGATGTTATGGAGTCTCTTTCAAGGATCGCCATCACTCCAGACCAATGTAAGCAGGTTTTAGTTATGTTAGTCCCTCAGCTGAAAGGACAAATAGCTACTGGTTCTCAAACACAAAATTAGTCTCAGCATCATGAACCACCAACTACTGACTACTCAGTACCAGATGCCTTTGCCTTCTCAGGTAAACATATATTTTCTAATACACATGATGGTTCAGCTAAATGGATAATGGACACAGGAGCTTCAGAATATATGGTGTGCTCCTTTTGGCATGTGCTCCACTGTGTCACATAAGGTTAAAGCATTGGTTAGATTACCTAATGGTGATCCTGCTAAGGCTACACACGTTGGGACAGTCAAGCTGTTTGATACACTTGTTTTAACTAATGTGCTGGTGGTGCCTTGTTTCACATTTAATCTGATTTCTGTAGCAAATTGACACTCAAACATAACTATTTTCTGATATTCTTACATAGGTATTGTTTTGTCCAGGATCTTTCAACATGAAAGACGATTGGAGTAGGCAAACTTGAAGATGGATTGTATGCTTTTCAAAGTTCTACTCAGTACCTCCATGATAAGCCTACATATAAATGTCCTCAACCTGACACTCAGCATATTAATCTTCATCACAATAGTTTTTCTGATCTTTCCAATTCAAATTGCAATTCTAGTTTCAATTTACATTGTAATAAAGCTAGACATGCTACTTGCAATTCCATAAACAATCTAAATGTAAAGACTGATATTGATCTATGGCATTGTCACTTGGGGAATATTCCTAACTCAAAATTGTATGTTTTACATAATCTTGTTCCTGCTGTCACATTCAGTAAACATCTACATTGCACCATTTGTCCTATAGCCAAACAGCACAGATTACCTTTTCCAAAAGGTGAAACCAGAGCCTTAAAGAAATTTGATATCATCCGTTGTGATATATGAGGACCATATCCAGTCCCCTCATTAGATGGTTTTAAATATTTTTTGACTGTAGTTGATGATTACACTCGAATGACTTGGACCTACCTTATGAAGGAAAAGTCTCAAACTAGATCCATCATTGAGTCTTTTTACCATTTGGTTCAAACTCATTTTGAATGTAACTTGAAGGTTATCAGATCTGATAATGGATCAGAGTTTAACATGACTAAGTTTTATCATTCTAAGGGCATTATCCATCAACTTAGCTATGTTGAAACCCCTCAGCAAAAAGCCACCTTCTAAACATTACTAGAGCCATTAAGTTTCAATCCAATTTACCTCATAGATTTTGGTGGGAAAATCTACTTACAGCTACTCATCTTATCAATAGAACCCCTACCTTCATTCT
>CAIGRK010016088.1:0-14071 GCA_903798315.1 Fraxinus greggii | reverse complement strand
TGAATTTTTTTTTTATTTGATTGACAAAATTCTTACGCAATCATAGCTCATTCTTTCAAGAATAATTGGGACTAAGTGAAGTTTTCTGTGGTCTATGGCTGCTTTGGTTTGACTGTTTTTATCTTTTTTGAGGTATTATTTGGGTATGTATGTATCTGGTGAGGGGTGTCATCTGCCCTATTCCCTCCTCTCCACCCAACATTCACCACTATCGATAAATTATAAATTGAACGAGAAGTTTGAATTATTCATTTTAATCGGTTTGAACTTTAATGATAGAACCTCGAGTTTTCATAAAATCAAAATTCCTCGTAACTCTGTGCTAGAAAACATGTTAAGTGTCTTTTGAACGTGATTGAAAATCATAAGTGGAACAAATTTACACACACGCCTAAAGGTCGACCAACACGACTAACTCAATTGGATCAATTGAAGTGATTTAGCCTACTTGGAGATCTCGTTCCTCTAAAGAAATAATTGAACATAAAAGTCGAAATGCAGTCATATCTTGCTAGTTCCTTGCGGCCATTTTGAATTATGAGATTCATGCACTTCTTGTCTTTTTAGTCGTTTATACTAATTCTTAACCCTTATTTTTCATGTATCCATGTACAAGTCAGTATGACCTGTAGAATTTATTATTTTTCAAATTTCAATCATGTGGGCAAGCATAATCTTGGCTGCATTGGCATTTGTAAAATATTTTTTTCGTGCTAGATAAATGAATAGTATGGAAGAGCTCGAGTATTTTTATTGAATTCTTCGAGCTTCTTGGATATGAATGAAAAGATAATCGAGTACATATATATGAGCGTGTTCGGTAGAGATTAAAAGTCAATTAAAATTGAAAATATATCCGTTGTTGGATTCTCCTTATCTAATAAAAGTCAACAATAACGATTAATTTTTTAATTTTAATCCGATTNGTTGCACCAATGCTAGTTTCTCAAAGGCTGAAACCATTTGTACAGAAAAAAGACCAAAAATTTCACCAGAAATCTCACATGGCGATGGGCCTCATTGTGAATTAAGGGCGTGTTAGGTAGATATTAAAAGTCAATTAAAATTGAAACTAAAGTCGTTAATGGATTCTCCTTATCTAATAAAAGTCAACAATAACGATTAATTTTTTAATTTTAATCCGATTTTAATCTCTATCGAACACGTCCATATATTGATTCAATAGAAGATTAGAGGAGTAAACAAAGCAATAAAAAATATCATACTAGTGAGTTCCAACAAGAGTTAAAAAGGATAAGAATCCCGCGTTCGAAAATGACAGGACCATTTGTTTCGTCTGCGAGCCCATATGGTCCAAAGTCAAAACATATAAAAATTGGAGGAAATAGAAAAATACAGCCGCCAGGAGCCAACCACTAATTATAATTATAAGAAAAAGCCCTTTTACATTAATTGATAAATGCTCACGTGAAATACGTAAAAAGTGCGTGATACACATCGGAACATAATGACGTGTCAATAAAATACTTGTCGGAAAATAGTCCAAGCATTCCATGATTTTTTTACTTTTATTTTATTTTTCAAATTACATTATTGCCTTGGTGACTAACGTGATCTTTTTTCATATAATAATGCTACATAGGGAATCGAATTAAAATTAAAAAATTAGTCGTTATTGTTGACTTTTATTAGACGAGTGACACCCAATAACGGTTATATTTTCAATTAAAATCGGATTAAAATTCTTTCCAAACAAGCTCTTAATCTCACTGAGATTGTATTCCCAATTTAGATGGCCCTAGATGATAGACTAAATGAAATGTGAAATTAAATGAGTTATTTAATTCTACTTATCAACTCCAGTAAAACTAAATAATATTACTCTTTCCCATTTGATGCAAGTTATCAGGCTTGAGTCCGTGATCCAAATTGTGTACAAGGCACAAAATATGCCGTCTACCAAAAATTTAGAAGTTCGGAAATAATATTTGATCAACGAAATTTATAAGCATATTTGGCCCGTGTTTGGGCTCCATTTTTATAAAAAAAAAATTTAATATTTATTTTTAATCACAGATTCTTCTATAAAATAAGTTTACATGTAAATCGAATTTTTCTTTAATTTTTATCACACATTTTTCAATTTTTTATTATTTAAAAATGCATTTTATTAAAAAAATGAAGCCAAGCAAGGGCTTAGTTAATGACGAAACTGCACGGTGTTTTGCAGGTTCATTGCCCCCAAAATATATTTAAATTTTTTTTTTTGTTTTTACTTTTTTCAAGATTTAATTTTTTATTCATCTCATTGTTTTAGCTATGCGCTTAGAGTTTTTCTTAAAAGTCCAAATTTAAAATCACCAATTAATTTCTCATTCGTGATATGTGAATTGTCAATTTCATCAAAATCACAAATGTTTATCTCCACCTCTTTTCTCACCTTTCAAGCCTCAGCAAACTGTTACATTGTTTTCAAAAATAAAAAAAAAATAAAAAATTACATTTAATTTTTTTTTCTAATATGAAAAATTTTATAGCTGTCTATATGTTAATAAGAGTCATCATTCGATGAGATTAAGCCCCTCTTTCATAAAAATTATAATAATTTTTTTATTAAAGTCAAAATTAATAATTAACCCACGTTTGAGCTTCATTATTTTCAGTCACACATTCTTCCATAAAATAATTTTACGCGTAAATTCGAATCATTTTCATATTTTTCAACCACATATTTTTCAATTTTTTACTATTTCAAAATACATTTTTTTTTTGGTAAAATGCATCCCAAACAGGGCTTAATTTTCATATAGTTCATTCTTATTGATCGGGATAAGGATAGTGAGATTATTGTCAATCATGTTACATGTACATCAAGTTTGACATTATGAGTTGACAAATTTTTATACATTAATTTGAACAATAATTTTTTAATCAATGATCAAATTTCTTACACAGGAAATGTCAACATTGAATGTACAAGTACTCAAGTAGGGTAAGATTTGCTTTACTAATATTCAGCGCTCAACCAAACAACCCATTAATTTTCAGGGTTATGCCACTTCTCAGAAAATGTTGACAAATGTGTTGGCAATATATAAGTGGCTGTAAATATTGATTGTATTTTAAATAATTCAATGATAAAATGTGACGTCATATCAATCTTTATCTTATTGTAGCATGATTCTAATTTTCAGCACCGCCGACGGAAGCAGTAGCATCTCTTCCACGTTGCGTCCCACGATTAGTTTGTCGACATCTACCAATCCACTCGCAAGTTATATTTTGTGAATTTTCATATGGGACCAAATGCAGTGTCCCACGTGCTAAAAACTTGGTACATGGACCGCTTATATAAAGGAAGATTGGGGTTCCTAATTCGTCGTTTCAGAACTCAGACAACCTTTTCACTTCGGAAACTTTGAGAAAATCAGAGGAAGTTTAAAAAGAAAAGGCGAATGAACGGTGGTGACCAACAGTTGAATTTACCGGCGGGGTTCCGGTTCCATCCGACGGATGAGGAGCTTGTGGTGCATTACCTCTGCCGTAAATGTGCAGGGCAGCCAATCGCCGTCCCAATTATAGCTGACCTCGATCTTTATAAATTTGACCCTTGGGATCTTCCTGGTAGTTCTTTACTTCTAATTATTTTTCTCATCAATTTCTGGGGATCCTTTCAATTTCTTTATGCTCATATATATGATATTCAATTTACGTTTAACCAGGAGTTTATGTGATTTCTGAATATTGTTAACTGTGAAACAGGTATCGCTTTGTATGGTGAAAAAGAGTGGTACTTCTTTTCTCCAAGAGACAGGAAGTATCCCAATGGTTCTCGTCCGAACCGGGCAGCTCGAACGGGATACTGGAAGGCAACCGGGGCTGATAAGCCAGTGGGGAAGCCAAAGCCACTGTGCATAAAGAAGGCTTTGGTGTTTTATGCTGGAAAAGCTCCCAGAGGGGTCAAAACCAACTGGATTATGCACGAATACCGCTTAGCCAATGTTGATAGATCTGCCGGGAAGAAAAACAATTCGAGGGTACTAACTCTTTTATTCATCGAGTTGCTGGTTTATTAGAAGCAGAAATTGATATTGCACTTGATTGGCAATTTGGGATGATGGATTGTGTTCGTTTTATGGTTATTTGTACAGTTGGATTCTATGGAGTACTACATATCAAATATATAATGTATTGATCTTCTTATATCTTGTGCTATGTCAGCTCGATGATTGGGTGTTGTGTCGACTATACAACAGGAGAGGTACTCTTGAAAAGCATTACAATGTTGATTTGAAGGCTTTGCAAATTTCAGATGGTAAAGAACAGAAACCAAAATTGGATGGTTTCGTATATAATGGGACGGTAACAAAAGTGCAGCCGGCCCTAGCACCGCGATTATTGAAGAATGACTACTTGCATTCTGAAGCGTCCGAGTCAATCCCCAAGTTACATACTGATTCGAATAGCTGTGAGCAAGCGCTATCTCCCAAGTTCATGGGTGATAAGGAGGTCCAAAGTGAACCGACGTGGAATGACTTCCAGAAACCCCTTGATCATCAGCTTAATTACAAGGATGGCTCCTACGATCCTTTCGTGTCTCAAATGCACTACAACGATCAGTTTTCTTCGTTTGACAACGTGTTCATGTACATGCAGAAACCCTTTTGATCAGGGGAACATTTCACTATATGTATAGATTGTAAATCCATCAGTTTGATGACATGTTTGCTTAAGTAGATCGTACTACGTACCAAATATACTATATATTTTTGAAAAAAGAAATTTATAAAGCTATTTGTTAAATCGAGGATTAATTTTTTTTTCATGTCATTTTATTATTTAATTTTGAAGCCAACATACTTTTTATTAGGATATAATAAATTTGGAAAAACAATTCGCGATGTGCTCTAATTCGTCGTGTACTTGCGCTGTCGGTAACTTGCGGCTATTTTTCACAGTATTTATCTCTTTTTACACTTGTGTTGGCGTTGGGACTGTCGTGGGGGCGACAGTGGGGTTGAGGGTGTGAAAGTGTCGAAAAATAAAGATTGGAGAGAAGTGAAAAAGGAGGTAAAAGTTGGGACAGCCGCCGCAATTTACCCTCTGCTGTTACACTCCGGTTCTCGCTCCTCTCGTTTGTTCTTGTGCTCCGGTTCCCATTTTGTCGTCAATTAACCCGTCTTCAAAAGTTGAAATTCTTTCTGAAATAAGAAGTTAGGAACATAAAAGAAACGTCAAAAACCTGTGTAAAATTTGCATCTCTTTAGAGAGAGAGAGGCATGCTGCCATTAAAGCTGGTTCGCTCACTGATTTTTCCTGATACTGATACCAACCCTCTTCTTCTTCTTCCCCAAATTCAGTTTTTCTCTAACCATAATAATCATCAGGAAAATGTTGATGATACCATCCCCAAATCAAGAGCCAAAATCCCATTAATGCTTTTCAATCCCACCCAAGAATTGGTAAAAGACACGTACAGATTAGCCAAACTTGCCCGAGAAATTGGCATGGATCTTCATCCAAACCCATCTCTCTCACACGTCATCTTCTCATGGCCATCATGTTCATGGTCATTGGGAAACGACGCCGTTCCATTGCCATTCCCGTCTCTGACCACAGCGTCAATGTCCCACTTGCGCCTCTTTGTCAATCTGTCCAGAGGCTTCTTCAAGCTGGTTTTCTTGAAAAGTAATCGCAGCCCACTCGAAAAAATCGAGTCTTTGAACAATAACAACTGGGATTGGACCTCAAGTTGTTTGTTTTCAAGAATCACCGGTGAGAGAATACATTCGATGGATGGGTTTTCAAAGGCTTTGCTTGGAATGGGATGGACCCTTTTCAAGACTAATGCTAATAACCAAGCTGTTCAAGATTCTATGGATAGTCCAGTGTACTTGTATAGAAAGTTGGGTATGAATAGAATTTGTAACACTATAAAGCTGCCCAATGGTAATGGGGATGGTAGGGAGTCTTGTAGGGTTAGAGAATTAAGGTTGCCTCCATTGGATTTCAGGAACCTGCCTTTGAGGATTTTGCAATACATCCTTCTGATGACTGATGATGTTTTTTATCTTGCCTAGGCTGGCCAGGTCTGTGTTTCATAACTTTTGTTCTCCAGTTTTGTTTCTTTTGATGGTAGAAGTATTTAAGCCTAAGAAAAAAATAGCTTTTTCATATTTTAAGCATTAGATGATGAAATTTAAAGCATTGAAATTATCACTTGAATCTGCAACAACGTGGAGAAGTTCAACTGAGATTATTTAGGCAATTGTTAACTGGGATGTCATTACAAGTATCTTGTGTAAGAAGTTTGTTTCTTTAATGTTATAACTTGTGAGATGCTGTGCCCCACATAGAAGGGGCTCCTTGGGGGAGTTGATTTTATATAGAAAGTCACAGTGTTGGAAGTTAAAACCACTCGAAAATGTTATATTAGCAGTTACAGTGTTGTCTAATTCGGATTCCTCAATCACAAACACGCCACAAGAAAATCGTAGTATTTGATTAATTGAATTCAATGGCTAAGTGATATCACTCTAACAAGGGAGGCAGATTTAGTAAGAAATATCACTGTTCACAGCAAAATTAAGATGCCTCTTTTGGCATTTTTATCTTTGGTACGGGAGCTCTCTGATGATAATTGAGTTTCCTGTGTTGAGGAGGCCTAAAAGAGGCTGAAAGAAATATATATAGTTATAAGATTTTCCCCCAGCCTTTTACTTTCAAATTCTACTGAAATTTCTGAAATTTAGGATGATAAGGCAACATGAACACAATATTGGATTCCTTGGAAATTACAAAAGATATTAATGGAGAAACTTTAAGATTTTCTGCTGTTGGATTGACGATGTCATTATTTTTTCCACTCTGATGAGTGTGTGTGTATATATATATATATATATATATATATATATATATATATAAAAACTGATTTAGGTAAGAGATTCTTCACCCATTTTTGTTGATTAGAATCATGAAATATGGTAGAAAGAGTAGTTATAACTTCCACTTTCTGATGGGTATATATATAGGACACAGTCTCTTATCCTTTTTCTGGACCCATATTACTCATGACAAACATGTTTTCTTCTATGACAAATCGAGACGATATTAACAGTACAAGTCCAACTAGCAATTTTTCCCTTGTAGTGGCTTTGGTGAAGTGCTAGTAAGCATTCTCATATAGGCAGGTCATCAGCACGGTTGTTCCCTTGATGTATCTCATGACCTGCACACACTTGCACTTTCTCAACCTCTAAGCCAGCAGATTCTAGTTTCGGGCCCCTGACCCACTCGGCCTAGCAGGTAACCGTTTCTGCTATTTACCTTAAGTAGTTGATAATGTGGACTACTATGACTACAATGGTATCCTCCTTTTAAACAGTCTATTCTTATATTAGGGATTGTAGCTTCTAAGTAAGATGCTTCTCTTTCTGATGAGATCTTCCCACGAGTTTGTGTATTGATGCTGAGAATAAGGTCTTTGATAGAAAAGCCAATTTACTTGAGCTATGTATTGGGTAGGCTAATTATTTTTGAGCACGAGGAACATTGTTTTGAGAGTAGGGAGCTCTTTTTCCCTGTCCAGACAGTCTGGGCTTCTTTCAGCAATTGAATAAATAGTTAAACCCGCTACTAGCTTCCTTTATTTATATCCATACAACGTTTGTTCTTTGTAAAGACTACTAAGGGGAAAAAGGCCTGTTTAGATTTTGATACATAGAGCTTTTAATTGTGACATCTTTGATATGTTAGACTAGACATGGTCAACAAAATTAAAAAAAGAAAGTAAGTTTGTACACTGCCTTCAGTGCAGCATATCAAATCATAGCACAATATACTATTCAATACTGTGTATTTTTGTAAAACAGATCCACTCATTGAATCAAGATCCCGGAGCTTGGCGACATTGAATCAAACTGGCCTCAGATTGGTTGGCGAAGAAGATGACTTGATTTTCTTGTGCTGCCTTGTTTTCAATATCACGGTTGCTAGTAACTTATTAGCCTGTAAATTAAATCCGACACGTCGTCGAACAAGTCATGATGATCACTGTTAGTCTATTGCTGTAAATGAAACCTTATGCATCGATGTTGGTTTGTTGATCTTCGATACATGTATCTTCGTACTGTTTCGCTTCTTGCATTGCATAATAGATTGTTTTCAACGAGGTTATATAATTTTCAGCAACCTGGTGCTCAATGATCCATCCTCACAAGATTGGGAAGTGCGATAAATTTTTCCTCCCCTAATGGGATATGCTTAAACTGATACAAGGCCAATTTAATGTCCAAGTCAAATTTATTTTTAATATCCGCGCACAACATTAAACATACGTGTTGTGTCTTCTACTTGGATCTCTGCACGCGAGAGAACATGTTAAAGATAACATTTAAATGATCTGTTTTGGAGAAAATCGAAAAGGATCCCGTTTACAATGGGCTATGCTAGGGATGCATAATATTTTACCTAATTGGTTCCATAATGGATAAATGGCGGCCCCCAATTTAGAGGGGGTGGGGGTGCTGGCAATTTGTCAATAATTGTACAAGTATTTGTACATAATATTTTACATAATTGGTGCCACAATGGCGCCCCCCCAATATTGACAAATTGAATGGTCAGAGTGGCTACAGAAAAAGAGGTTTCAAACTTCTGGAAAACATGATTCGGATCCAACCATATACTGGAATTTAATTCGACTATTAAATCGAAAGGATATATAATATATGATTAACAAAATCAAATAGAATTCTTATATATAGAAATAGGTCACATATTTAATCCTATCTTAGCAATTCAACAGCCATACATCATCCCAAACCTCCTAGAAGAGCAGCGAGAGCTTGTTGTACGAATGTCATATTTTCACTAAATACACTGATATGAAGTTTTATTTTGCTTAACTGACGGATAAATCAGCTCAAGAAAAGACCGGACATATGTGCATCGAGTTTTCTTAAAAATGGGGAAAGGGAAATGTAAAGGAATCATTTTGAATGATCACCGTGGGTTCTTGACGCCCATATTCCAAACACAAGAAACCAGAAGACGAACAAAATTGCCCAGTATCGTGCAGGTCCATACTTGATTCTGGTCAGCACAAACTGTACGAGTACGAGGAAATTTATTAGCCTGAAGATACAATAGAAAATGATCTCTCATAAAAGTCAGGGTAGAAGTAATTAAGTGAACCACACAAAATATTTGTCCTTCCCAAGCAGAAACACACACACACACACATATATATATATATATATATGAAACTTATAGCATGATGCGATATTATGAAAAAGTAAACAGTCACGTTCAAATATATATGAAATTTATAGCATGATGGGATATTATGAAAAAGTAAACAGTCACGTTCAAAAATAATCTTTCTGGCGAACAGTGCATGATAAACAGCCTAAACAATATTGATTCTTTGTTGGCTAAAAGGGAGTGATGGAAACATGGATTGAGCACATACAGAGTATATAACAACAAAGGAATCGAACTATAGAATACTAAGGCCACAAAGACGGAAGGAAAACTATAATAGATATCGAAGAGAGAAACTTTGACAATTACATCAAAGTAACATGTTGCCTTTCTATTATAATGCTAAGAATGGAATGAAGACAAAAACCTTAAAAATTCACTAGCTTTAAACTACCAAATTACCATAATAGATGCGCCACAGAGACTTAAAACTTTCAGTAAAAGCAAGAAACGAACACAGTTGCCACCAAGGAAATTCTAGTCGTTTCTCATGCAAATAGCATTCAATCTTTTCTACTATTCTAAATATTTTCAGGTCGTCCTCAGTTTGCTTGCACTATTACGTATCAAATTAGATCATTGAATTTTTCCATATGGTTTCAGTGATATATTATCTTCTTCAATCATTCGACAGAAAGGAAAGCAAGAATAAATTATATTAACACTTAGTTTACTTGATAGGGTTTTCAAAATAGTTGACAGGGAAATTGAGTATCATACCACGAGAAATATCAAGTGCCGAGTAACTACCATGTGCTCTACATATTTCACAACTAACCAAAACAACGTTCCCGGGTTTCTGTAATCCTATGTGTCCATTTTCTATTTAAGGGTTTCCAAAAAGATAAACAGAAATAAAAGGGGAAAAATATATAGGAAAAAGAGCAAATCAGTTAAAGATAGAGCCACACTTTGCCAAAGAATTAAAATCAGAAACTGAAGCACAAATTATTTTACAAATATCAGAAAAAAGAGTGTTGATCATTTCAAATACTCTTCACTGAGCTATGCATCCCATCTTCGGCGAATCTTTATGGTTTCTTGATCTCAGTAATCATGAACAATTCTATATAATTGAGATGATCCAATGTAATATGATTTTTTTAGTCAAGAGAGTATATGAAAGTAAGTACTTTTGAACTTACAAAGCGAAAGGAAACTACAACTGTCAAAGCACATATTCCTCCAAGAAGGATGTGAAGACCATTTTTGGCAGTTTTCTGCAAAAGAAGAGAAGGTGGTCCGATAAATTAGGGGTAGCAATAAATACACAAGGAAATGAACTTGTAAAATGGGACATGCAACTTGTCATCACAAAAGGATGGCAATTTCTTTCACCATTAGAGAATTACGTAGTCTCCTTGGCAGTTAATATTGTCGATCACACAGTATATATAAGCCTTTATCTTGCATTGATATAACTCTAATGGGGCTTAGTTAAATCAATTTAAAATAATTCATAGGTGAGGCCTTGTTTGATATAGTACAATGATTGCATATTAGATTAGATTTGTTATCTTTCCTTTAATTTTGAGTTCTAAGTGGTATTCTCAAAAGGTAGAAGACTTCGTATTGCAAACTTGTACTCTGTGGAAAGTCTCAGTTCTCCCCCTTGGCTTCACCTTTATATTTCATCTTCTCCTTAGAAATATTAGATTCAGAATTCTTTCATAGTCCCACATAACGATGTTGCATCAAATGCTCATCTAAAAGGGGGGGAAAATCATGCATGCGTGCAATACTAAGAATAGGAAACGATGGCCTTTCTTTATATTTTCTTTTATCTTTTTGCAGTGCATCAATGCTATTCCAGTGCCACCAAAAGGTACTAATAATCCTATATACAGCTCCTTAAACGAATAGTAATGATGAAACAGAACAATGGCCTAGTAAAGCCTAATATCTCTGAATTCAAAAGCCGATTACTAGATTAAACAGCCAATTCAACTCTTCAAGTTCAGATAGCAGGAAAAAGTTACTGACAGTGGCTTATCTTTATCAGCTATCCCACAAGGCACTCGACACTACAATAGCGAGTGGTCTGTGCCTATATAAATGGAAATGCAGAGTATCAATTAGCTGTTAATCCTAATCACTCTTACATTTTTGACATGTTCACCCCGATAAATATTTATTTAACTACAATAATTAATTGGTACATTAGTAATATGTTCAAATATCTAATGGCAGCTTTCACCTAGGTGATATACCATTGTTATTAAGCTTTTTAACCACTCTAGAGATCTGTGTCTCTATAATTCACATAAGCACACGTTCATATATGAATATGAACTCCAAAAAATTTCAGATTCATAGATGCATACTTGTACTTACACGGTGTGGAATTTAAATAGAGAATTTAGAGTCAGCAAGCATCCTTCCCCATCTTAAAATTGTAAAATATATACACATTCTACTCATGTTTAGCAGATAAAACTCAACCATCAATCGTTCAGTGACCTCAAGTGAGAACAAGCATTAAAAGGCATAAACATGAAAGATAAAAAAATAGGAAATTAAGGAACAACGTGAAAATCAGGTAAGGTAATAGAAAAAGTTCCTATATGCATGTCGAAGAAGCAACTCCAAATACCTTTCCAACACGAGGGGCAATAAGCCATGCAAGAGTAACAGTCAGAAGGCCTGTAGCAAGCAAGATCCCTGTGCCTTCTACAGCCCATTTGGTTGCAGTATTTTCTGCAGAGGCACCTTCTTCCATGACAATATTAGTAGAAGCTGGTTCACTAACCACATGGGACACAGTGGAAGAGTTGCTGTGCGGATTAAACCACGATGAAATTTCACTTAGCCTTTGTCTTCGAATTGCAGCAACAGCAATGGGATCTACACCAAAATTTGTCGGCAGTGGTGCAGGATTAGGCTCCCCATTCACAATCCTTTCCCTTGAAACTTCATACTCCTTCAAAGCACTCAAGACTTTTTTAAAGTCTGCAGATCTTATATTTTTTGCCACAGAACCACAAATTTCACAGACGGTTGATCCATGGTTGATAAACCACTTCAGTGCACAAGCATAATGTGCTAGAGCAAGGTCGCTTTTGCAAGCACACCCGAGCTCAACTAGCCTGTCTTGGTTGTGATCATAACCCAATTCTACATCAGTACTACAAACAAAAACTTCACCATCTGGGCTAATAAATTCAACAAAGCCAGAACCTTTTTCATCGTTTCTGTAACCAGAATCATTTGCCACACTTTTTAACAGGATTTTGGCATTAGTGTTGACCTCAGGGTTGCTATTATTTACATCACAAGATGGTGGAGAAATACCCAAAAATCCCAGTGCAGCATCGCACCCTCCATCGGATTCAACGCATTGACATACTCGACAAGTTGCCAAACCCGCCTCCTTGTCTACGATATGATGCAAGGAAGTGTAAGATCTTGACTCTTCATTCTCCATTGGTAAACAACTTTCCTCGGGGACTTCATCAGTTTGATGTGAAGTTTTCTTATCCATCACACTGGAACTTGTGCATTTAGACATCCTGTTTATCCCTGCCAATAACAGTACAGTGTTTCAAACAATTATGAGAGTGGATAAAATTCCTGATCACAAATATCAAGATGGAAAGCATAAATATATATTCTGATCTAAGTGTTTAAAGTGATGAAGGAAATATGAAATATGTAGTATGTGGAACAATAGGGAATCTCAAAGATAACTCTAAAGAGGGAAACTAGCTTGTGAGGTCTATTAAGAGTGACAAACAATACCTAGACTTGATTACTTCTAAAATTCTCCTTAGTGCTATGTTGGTTGACAACCAGATCCTCTGTTACTGCATGGCTGTAAAAGGAGCAAAAAATATAATAAGAAATATAGAGTCTGAGTCCTTTTCTTGAGCCTAGCATATAATATTATCTACCACTCATCATCCTTTAAAGTCACATATACCAGGTAAAATCAGAGAGTATCTATTCCCATCCTCCCACCACCATTCCACCGAAAGAAAATTTGGAAAGAAAAAAAAATGATGCAAGGAGGATATTGCATTTCAATTTCTTTTACAACTATTGCAGTAAATGTTGTAATTCCTAATATTCAAAAACTTCAAATAACGTAATAAAAAGTTTAAAACTAGTGAATAAGTGGATACGTTTATCTGCTTAGCTCACAAAATTAATAGACAACACAACATCTACAAGAGATTTTAATGTCTATTAGAAGATGATGAATCAATTCTACTGGATTCTTCTAACCATCTATCGTCATTCCGTTACGTATAACATAAATCTGCAGATGGAGCTGGTGTCATGATTCATGCCATTTTCTCTAAATTCAAGAAAATATGCTGATTTACAAGGTTTTGCCTCTGTAAATTAGTGTTAGAAGTGTCCTGATGGAAGTCTATGTTGATAACTGTGGCTTCTTATATATGCAAGTTTGCCATTTTAAATCGGTATAATTTGATTGCTTCCTCACACATTCTATTTGGCACAAGAAACCTATCGGTTTATACTAGGTTCAAGCACAACAGATATTTAACGGGTACCCTGCTCTCCATGTGAAGAAGCTCAAGACCCGACGTCAATGAAGAATGCTTCGTGTGTACAGACATCAAATACTTCACTGCAGGCTCTCCTAACTTCCACAGACTGAATATGGTCATATTGTGCATTCATTGTGGAGGTGTATGCCTTACAGCCTTAAAGTAGATTTTTCCCTCCACCTCATCCTCGTGCAGTCACAAATATTACTGATGTAGTATATAATCATGATTAGTAGTTTCCTACCACAATTGTGATTTATCTTTTCTAGTTCTAATATGTTTCATTTTTTTATTTTTCTTTATTGATTAGAATAGGATTTATAATTTATTTT
>CAIGRK010016037.1:0-20983 GCA_903798315.1 Fraxinus greggii | reverse complement strand
AATTACCATTTCTTTGATTTTTTTATTTAGGGTGTGTTTGAGCCACATTATTTTGGAAGAATGTATTCTGGAATAGTAGATTGATGGAGAATGTGTGGTTGAAAAAGAAGGAAAAGTTATTGATGTGATGAAAAATATTATTTTATTGAAGAATATGTGATTGAAAATGAGTAGAAGAATAAGAATAAAAATTTTAATGTGTACCAAACAAGGATTTTACCTTCGTATAATCTACTCATTTATTGTAATTTTGCAGGATGCCACAAGTTATTCAATGAGATGCTTGTTGAAGAAAATGGGTTGAAATCAAGTCGAGGTTTGATCACAAGTTTGGAGGTAAATTAGAAATACACTATCCCAAGTTAAGTATAGGCACGTCTTCATCACACATTCAATAGGGCAAGTTTCGTTAACCCAATCTTCTTTTTATTTCTTCTTTTCCACTTTGAAGACAACGTGTAATTCATGTTTAGAGGTGATTGTTTATTCAATCATGCTATATGTACATCAAGTTTGATGATTTATTTGACATCATGTGAGTTAGCAAATTTTTATACATTGATTTAACAATTTTTCAATCAATGGCCATGATTTCTTCACATAGGCGGACTTTCGAAAAAGCTGTCATCCGGCCATGTACAAGAGGCATAATTGTTGTTTATTTTGCCTGGATTTTGTTTGACATATTAGCTGACTAAGGATGACCTGATGTTTAAAATTATTATTGATTCATAAACTATGACCAATTATACTATTTGCTTCTAATTTTTATTTTATTTTATTTTATTTTTTTTGAAAAAAAAAAATTGCTTATCCATGTAAGATCCCAAATTATTTTGAACACTATAGTCATGATCAATTGTTGTCTAGGTGAAAAAAATAATGATGGGTGGAGAGAGTTTTGAATTGAGAAATGAGAAACTTTGATAAAAATGATAATTTTATAAATTTGCAATCAAAGTTTTTAATATGAAGAAATATAAAAGTTTATGCAATTCTTTTAAGATTGATATAAATAAGTTAAGCATAAAGAGAAAAATGAAAAACTTTGATGAGAGAAATTTTTTAAAGAAGTTTGATTCAACAATCAAAATAATTGTTATGAAAAAATAAATGAAATAAATGTAAGCTCAAAGAAGATTTTTCACAAATAACAAGAAAGCTATTTTCTAGTTGTTTTATGAATGCAAAGTGGAGTGGTATTTATAACAGTCAAAACGTTAAAATTTCTGACAAATCAGACGATCGGACGTTTGCGTTGACTTTGACTTTTTTCTAAGATGTGGGCTTTTAAAAAACATTTTCACTTTATCTTTCAAGGTAAGTAACATTGTAAAAATTTAAGTATCAAATTGAAACACTTACCTTTTTGAAAAAAGAAATTTTTATACAAGTGTTTTTATGAAATAATCTTTTCATACATAAAGCGATTTTTGAGCTTTTATCATTCGTTGCTAAATATCGAAATATTAATATCTTTATGTTTGAACTAAGAAATCTAGTTTTTTATCTTACTTCGAAATTTGCTTCTTAGACTTCTTGTGTTGATCTTTCTTTGTTGTCGTATCTCATACTCTCGATCTTGCTTTCTTGACGTTTGTCTTTCAATTTATCGTTTCGAATGATTTGACTTGAATGCTTAACTTCAATTTTAATCTTCATTTCGAATCCGATGTATAATATGTTGATTTTTGCAATGCTTAATTGATTTTAATATTGAATTACCATCACTAAAAAATTAATTGTTAGAAACAATATTAATCTTATTTGTTATGATCAAAATATTAAAAATAAAATCAACCATATATCAACAAACCTATCACCGCAAAGCAACCATGTTGTCGCGCGCTATAGTGCCGTCGTCGATGCCGTTGAAGTGAGGAAGATGCTAGTTAGGAAGAAGTGGAATAAAGTAGGTGTGACCTTTTCTTGTGTTGGAAAATGAATTAGGGTTAGGGGTGGGGTGGACGGGGTGAGGATGGGACATACCTGATTTTTGAAAGAATATTTTGTTTCATATAATTACTGAAATGAAAAATCAAAAAAATGTTAAGAGTATAATTTCCTCTATTTGAAATCCAATTTAAATTTATATAATCTCCTACTCAAAATTGTTTGACGCAAAAATTAACAATTCCTCATTCGAAGAATAAAACGATCTACAAGCTTGCTTCTCTAGCAACATGTGGCTCGATTAACCTTAATTTACTCGACTTTTGGATAGGAATGTAAATGAGCCGAATCGAGCCAGATCGCGAGCCAAAGGTTGCGGCTCAGGCCAAAAAAGGCTTGGACTTTTGACTCGAAACAAAATGAGTCAAGCCAAAGCTCAGCCAAAAATCAAGGATTGGCTCGAGCCTTGTCGAGCCCAGCCGGCTTGCATTTTTTAATCAAGAAATTGATTTTTTTTAAATCCTGAACGCAGACATCTGTTTAAACGCAGTTGACTGATACACAGCCAGCTTGTAAATGCCAGGAGGCAGCTCTAGTCATTGTCGATGTTTGTATTAGCTGCCTACCTGATACACAGTGACACATGCCATAAAAATGAGTCGTTTTGACCTTTTTACTGCTCGAGCTCAAGCCGACGCTTGAAAATAAGCTCGATCCGAGCTTTGACTCGGTCCCATCGGCTCAAGTCAAACTGGTTCGAACTTTTCATGGACTGAGCAATGGACCGTCCAAATCAACGAGACGATTGAAATCCCTACTTCTGAATTGAATGACTCGAGTCAATATAATTTATATTTGCTACAAAAAAATATAGACCAAAGATCCCAATTTTTTAAAATATATTTTTCTATATCTGTTTTTTAACTACACATTTTTAATAAAATAATATTATACACAATCTAATTTTTTATTTCATTTTTAATCACACATTGTCTATCAATCTACTATTTCAGCAAAAATGAAAATGAGACTCAAATGTGCCCATAATTCTATTTGTGTTCAAGTCACATTATTTTGAAAGAATGTATTCTAGAATAGTAGATTGATGAAGAATGTGTGGTTGAAAAATAAGAAAAAATTATTGATATGATGAAAAATATTATTTTATTGAAGAATGTGTGGTTGAAAATAAGTTGAAGAATTCCAACTTGTCACATGTCCCCTTTTGGCAAAAGCGTTGTGCCCATAATTCTATTTGTGTTCAAGTCACATTATTTTGAAAGAATGTATTCTAGAATAGTAGATTGATGAAGAATGTGTGGTTGAAAAATAAGAAAAAATTATTGATATGATGAAAAATATTATTTTATTAAAGAATGTGTGGTTGAAAATAAGTTGAAGAATTCCAACTTGTCACATGTCCCCTTTTGGCAAAAGCGCGCGAAACCAAGCTATCCCTTATTCGCACAGTTCACATTTCTCCCCTACTCGAGTACAATTGAGCAATTGTACGGTTCCTACCATTACCATCTACGACTATGCCGGAGCTTCCGGAGGTGGAGGCGGCGCGTCGGGCCATAGAGGAGCACTGCATTGGGAAGAAAATTGTGAAATCAGTGGTCGCCAATGATTCCAAAGTAATCGACGGTGTCTCTCCGACGGACTTCGAGGCAGCGCTCGCCGGAAAAACCATCGTCGCATCCCATCGCAAGGGCAAGAACATGTGGCTTCAGCTCGATTCCCCGCCTTTCCCCTCCTTCCAATTTGGTATTAAAATTACTTCTGCTTCTTTTAACCCTAGAATTCGATAAGTTATTAGTAATTTTTTGCTTTTCGCTATTATTTCCATAATAAATAGTGCTATTTTGGTTTTATTAGGAATTTCAGTTAACTTATTATATATATGCATATAAATTGAACAAATTTTTTTTTTTTTTACCACTGCAGTATTGAACTAAATTTAGTAGCACATGCAATGAAGATTAACAAACATCCAAAGGCTTTCCATTTATAGTTTTTAAACCAAAGAAATATTCTAGTACTTATTGGTTAGTATTTTTTTAATAATATTGTACATTTTACTTCTTAAAATGAAAATGTAAAATATCTTTAGATACTAAGTTAATATTTAGTTTGTTAAAATCGTTGTATATGGAGGGGCATTTTTATAGAGAAAATCCATTGATTTCTAGGAAATTGTAGGAAGAAGGCAGTTAGAATTTGTTCTCCGTAGATAAAAACATAGAACAACATTACAAAACTTGTCTTTTTTCGTGTATAGTATTTTTTATTTTTTTTTAAATCCAGTGCTCTAATATGGACATTTTTTGTTGCACGCAATATTTATCTTGAAATTTAGAAATGCTAAATGTCTAGGTTCATTAGAATCGAAATATCTGCAAGATTAAGGTCACAATTTGTATCGACTGTACAAATTTTTGGAATTGCCTAAGTGATACACTCTCGTAAGGACGTATATTCTTCGTGCGGATCAACGATAATTATCTTTGGTTTAAACTCCCACCACAACAACCCGAAAGACAACAAAAAGAAATATAACAACGTAATCATTATTTTACTGGTTATCATTTAACTGTTTATTCCTGTGACATATTTTCAGTTTGTCTCTGCTTAGTTAGGATATCTACTATGCAGAACAGATATCTCTAAAGATGAGGAAAACAAAGTTCCTTTTTCTTTTTCTTTTTTGAAGGGCAAATCAGACAGAGCACTGATTCATTTAGCCGAATAACTCTAAAAACTCATAAAACAATCAGAATACATTTTATAGACCCTCCACTAGAACTCTACATGAATTAACAAGGCAATCATCAACAGTTCATACTTGAGTACAAGTTAAAATTTCTCCCCATAGTAATAAGCAGTCCCGACCATAAGGGCAACAGTTGTGCCTTGGACGACCACACGAGCTCTCATTAGCTTTTGACCTAAATGTGAATTTCCCTGCCTAAAGCTAATCAGTCCAGCAGTAAGCACTCCTGCTGTCATCAGTGCACCAATTGGGACGAGGCGATTTTTGACACGCTTTTTCTCCTCGAACAGATCTTCTAATTTGGAATTGGCGGCTCCCATTTTCTCCACAGGTAATCCAAGACTCCTCAATTTACCGTGCCTCAACAGCCAGCACGATCTATAAGATGGACTCCAAAGTTCTACTTGGATATTTATGACTTTGTTTGCATAGTGATGTAAAGTAATTAGAACCGATTCTTTTAGTATTTCCTCAACTGTACTAAACTGATGCAACTTCTTGGATTTATTAATTTTTTTTTAAATGAACGTGACCTGGGCTTGGCTCTTGAAATTGAACTTCATTTCATCTAGTTCTTTGTCCATTATGTTTTATAGGAATGGCAGGAGCTATATATATCAAGGGAATTGCTGTTACTAAATATAAGCGGTAAGTGCTGTTGCACTTGTAAACAGACAATACAGCTCTTTCTTCCATTAAACTGACATTTTACTAACAAAACCAGGTTGTGGCATTAGTTTTATTTGATGATGCATAATTGCAATGGCTAGTATTGTGATTAAACAATTAATTGATTTCTAAATCTGAAGTCCTCATGCATATTCTTGAAGTCCTGTTATCTTCTGAAAATAGTGTTATTTATCATTTTTGCAGACTTCTCATGGGGTGATTTCATCTTTGTGTATTAACATGGAACTTTTCCTTTGCTCTCTGAAGTCTTTTGACTGGTATATGGCCTTTTGGCATTAGGTATTTGGTTCCTGGGGACTTGAGGTGCACATGGGTACCAGGGGGTGTTTGTGGTTTGACTGTGTTAAGATGGTTATTATTTTGAATTTCTACATAGTGGTCCTTGCATCCGCAGACATATAGAATATCCCATGAGCTGTGAGCTCGTGTCTGATAATGGAAAAACTGTCAATCGCTTGCTTCAATATTTGCGAAGGAGGTCATTGTTGTAACAAATAGAGGATGCAGGGCGAAGGAAAACATTATACAGTTTCTTTCAACATCAAGAAAGTAAATTATGTCTAGTGATGATAATAACGTACTTTTGCTGGTTGCAGGTCTGCCGTGAAGGATACGGATGAGTGGCCTTCCAAGTATTCCAAGTTATTCGTTGAAGTGAGCATTCTTCATCTACAATATAATTAAATTTTAATTGCCTTCGTAATAAATTTGACCACGACTTGTTCTAGATCACTGAATTTGTGAAATTTAATATTGTGTGCTTATGTATATATACACGTACATGTGTATGCAGTATATACCCAGTCACCTGTATATTTAAATATTTAAAATGTGCAGGTAATTATGTCTATGGTGTATGAGCTGTTGTTATAGGTGCTATTACATCCACTGGATATCATAGATGTTTAAACTCATTGTCTGTTTTCTTCTTTTGCATACTTGGCTGCAACTTACAAGAATACTTCTTTAGTTTAGATGCACTTATTGACAGTGCTTCTGACAGCATTGATTTCTCAATTGCTGTGCAGTTAGACGATGGGTTGCAGTTTTCATTCACTGATAAGAGGCGCTTCGCTAAAGTTCGCTTGCTTGACAATGTAATGTCAAAATTATTTATACGACTAGTGGCTTTTGAAAGCCTTTTTGCTTGGAAAGTGATCTTCATGATGCTCGTTATAATTCAATTTTTACAGCCTGTTTCTGTGCCCCCAATATCTGAGCTTGGTCCTGATGCGTTGTTGAAATCCATGTCCGTAGATGAGTTTTACAACTCCTTGAGCAAGAAGAAGATTGGAATCAAGGCTCTTTTACTTGACCAGGTTTGCCCTTGTGTTCACCGGGAGGGAAGATTAAATATTTTTCTTGCCAGTTATTGTTCTAGGAGTATCTCTATATATTTGTGCAATAGAACCTCTAGCATATAGATCATCTTAAAACTTTATGCAATATGAGCACGCACTTCATAGCTAATGCTTTTTCACAAAATTTATTCTTGTCCAACAATACAAATACTTTGAAATAATAACTCATGCTAATGATGTAAACATCTTTGTTAACTAGATTACATTATTTTATGTTCCATGTGCAAAGAGGCCGAACCCCCCTGAACAAAAACCAGCACGTCCCTAACTTTTGAGATCAACCCAGCCTACCATCTTAACAGTGTTATATATTCGAAAGTACAAGCAGATCAGATCTCTATCCTGGAACTAAATACCAGTGAAAAAGCTCAGAACAGTCTTCTAAACCAACAAAATTAACTATAACTAGGAGTGTTAATGTTACTGACAGCAAATTGGGAGTGAATATCGAAGAAGCCTAGGATTGAAGTGAAGAAACTGGAGAAAGTGTCAATGAGGTCTTGTTCTAGTTATGAGGAAGCCAAGGACAGCATAGAGCTAGAACGCACTTCTCCCAGCAAAGCGATAATATTTTAAAACTAGAAATTATTGGTTCAAGAGTGGGCTATTGGAAGGTAGCGCAGCCTATGTAAATAACATGCTAGTTCTTTGACATTTCAATTTTGGTGATTGATGCATTTTAGTCCAACCTCAGATAGGATTGGTGGGTTTTTTCAGGGAGAGCATTTGTCAACATGCTGTTTAATTGTCTTGCCTGGACGCTTTTAAATGAATATTGGCTCCAAAAAGTGGCATTTGGACAAGAAACCATGTCTAGTGTGTGTAACCCGGGTAGTTGATCTACTTGAGAATTTGTTTATGATGTTCTAGACGTCAGGCATGCTTAATCTGGTGTTGGGTCTTATAGTTAGAAACTATAAGTTTGGTACTGAAAATCGCCAGTCAAATTATAATAAATAAAACTTCATTGTGTGACTAACCTCTAAGGGCTAGGCGTGACGAGTTGGAAGTCTTTCTTGAAGTTCTTTCTTTTTTAATACAGCTGTCAAAGACCACAGTTCTTCTACTAAAATGTGGCCAGTTAGATTTACTTGACATGAGATTGACTTCATTATGTTTGTGTTCATTGTTGGATGGGTGTTTGATGGACATGTTACCATTAAATGAATGGAGAAGATTTACTACAGGAAGTTGTCAATTCTCAGAGTTTCTTATTTATTGATATATATTTATAGCATCATTGCCTTTTAAAGAATATAGTTCGTATCCCATTCAGATGAAGTTTTTGTCGGATAACGTGTCTTTATGTTGTTACTCATGTTTATAGTGCTTGGACTTCTAGCAAAATGACAAGCTGGAAATTTTAAGAGCATATTTGGGTGGCTTACGCTTAAAAATAAGTACCAAATGTGTGGCTTGTTTTTAGTATGGTCCCACCTAAATTCAAATAAGCCACATATTTGGTGCTTATTTTTAAGCCTAAGCCACCTCAAACATGCTCTAAATGCAGTTTTGATAATTTACCTGTTATATAAACAAGCTTCTTGTCTTGATTAAGATTTACTGAAACGCTGGTTTGTTTTCTTCTGTAGTTTTGATTTTTTAGACTACTATTTTTCTCTGCAGAGTTTTATCTCAGGCATTGGCAATTGGATGGCTGATGAAGTACTATATCAAGTGAATATGCTTTACTCTTCCCATCCTCTATTTCCTTCACTAGAGAAATATGGTTATTATCAATCGATGTAAAATTCATCGGAACTGATTGACTAGTTGTTGATTTTATTTATCCCGTAAGTCTATGGATCATGAACAAGTAATAAAGTGGACCTAAGAGTCGAAGTATCGATCTCACGAGGAATAAGTATTTAGTCTACTTTTCAGTTAACTTAGTCTAATCGAATATGCCCACAATATCGATCTCACGAGGAATAAGTATTTGGTCTAGTTTTCAATTAACTTACTCTAATCGAATATACACACAATCATTAGATGAGATGGATAGTTTATATTAACAACCTAAATTATCTAACCTAACTAATCTTACTAAGTGGTAGAAAGCAATTGTGAAACTTAATTAATCGAACAAACACTAGATCATTTAATTCACCTACGTTCTTCCATCTCAATATCAATTTCATATTTTGATAACACTTATTTGATTATGAAGATCAATGTTCCTCTTTTATCAAATAATCTATTTCGAGCAGAATTAAATCTGTTCTCACATATGAGCCGATAATATGCCTATCTTGAATGCGAACATATAAAGATATATTAAATCAAAAGAACATCTATTTAGATCATGCAAAGCATAGATAATTAAACCTAATGTGTACAGGACCTTACAATGATTGCTACTTTTGCTGAATTCTTATTTCTTTTCCCAAACATCAATAGAAATCCTACATTAATTCTTAGTAACTAATAATATGAAAAGTATTAAACTTTTAACAATCATTCAAACCAAACCAACATCTAGTGTCAAAATATAGAATTTAATAATAAAGACTTCAAAATATAGGGTTTAACATTATCCTAGCATCTATACAACTAGTCTGAATCATTATAATACAATAACACCAATTAAAGGGGGGACAATATCACCTGAAATTGGAGTGTAGGTAGAAAGATGGAAAATAGTCTTTAATCTGGAATTCCTTCAGTGGTTCTTGATTTCTCTCCTTAAACAATAATGTATAGAAAGATATGGATTTGGTGAATTGCAAAAAAAGCTTCTTCAAAGCTTTGTAAAGAATGTGGATTTGTTGACCTCTAATGACTCTTTTCTTTGTAATGATTGTGTATTTTTATGTACTAGAGCATCCAAGCTTCCTCCCTCTTTGAATGATAGATGAAGGGTTGTATTTATAGGATAAGAATTAGGCTAAATTTCATGCCCTAATTACTTTCCAAGAAGTGGTTGGATCAGACGGGAAACAAAATAATGTCTATCCCCTATAACCATGCTATCGCATGGTAAAAAATCCTTGTGATCGCATGTTTATAAACTAAACCATTCTAGTCATTGATATTAACTCCTCGCTATTGCATGGTTATAAGCTTTGGATTGCAAGGTTTTATTTTTCCTTTTCCATATTCATTCAAGTTGGTCTCTGGTTCAATACTTTTTGTGCGACCTTGGTCATTTCTTCAAGTTTTCGTCCAACTTTGATCCTTTTTCATCCTAAATTTCAACTTTGATGCTGAAACTTTCAACATCTTCAAGATTGCTCTAGAAACTTCATAATAATACAAATTTGGTTCGTCTCATGATTCGAAAGTTCACAATTTAGTCTCCAAAATTTTTATAAGTTGAATTTAACTCCCGAAACTTGTGAATGACCTCTGATTGCTCCATTAATGCTTCTAATTGATCAAATGCAATCCGGTTGATCTTCAATTTCTCCAAACCAACTCCAATTTAGCTCTAAAAATGCTATTTTTCAGGCAAATTGCATCCAAATGCACCCAAGTCGGGCTTGGCTTTTACTTACAATTAACCTAATTTAACCTAAATTAGGTAGATATCTGCTCAATTAGCAATAAATATTCAAGTATAGAAGTCCAAGTGTATAAAATGCAGTTATCACTAGTTACCGAATTTTTCTAATGTGGTAAGAAACTGTGGGACTATTCGTTCCAAACAAGTATAGGACTATGCTCATAACACAGGCAAATATGCCCGAGTTTCCTATTTTGCTCGTATCCAATTCTATCTTTAATTATCTAGTATGTCATAGTGTGTGACCTAAAAAAGTTATACAGTCCAACTTTATTAAACTGTCTGTGGTTTAACAGGCAAGAGTCCATCCTCTGCAAACTGCTTTCAGTATGTCCAAAGAAAGCTGTGCAACATTGCTCAAGTGCATTAATGAGGTGGGTAATTAGGTTTTAATATGAATTACTGGCTTCATTCATCTCATCTTTAATGAAGCATACATTCCATATGGCTATTACTAGAGGTCGTACTTTTAGGTCACAAAGTTTGCAGTTAAAGTTGATGCTGACAGCAGCCGCTTCCCTGTTGAATGGATGTTTCATTTTCGGTGGGGCAAAAGGCCTGGAAAAGTTAATGGTAAGATATTTTTGACACACATGGTCATTTTGACATTAATCTTTTTTACAGGTAATTGAACTGGCCATGGAAGTTGGGGCAGATAGTAGTCAGTTTCCCAGTAATTGGATTTTCCATTCCCGGGAAAAGAAACCTGGAAAGGCTTTTGTTGATGGTTTGGTTCCTGACCTTCACGATATTCTTTCATGTGCTCCTATAGTGCTTATTTTCTCCACTGAACTTGGATGATTATACCAAACGCCCCCCACTAATATTTCCTAGCTGAATATTTGTATGTTATTTCTTTGATTGAATCTTGCTTTTCGGTAATTTGCCTCTTTCATTTCATAGGGCTCATTCATTGTCATCCATACTTCCTGTTCTGGTTTCAAATTAAATGATTATACATAAGAAAATTCGTAAATTCACTAAATTTATCATGCAATGGAAGTTAGAATATTAAACGAAGCGCATTCTTGTTTTAGTATTTTACAGAGGAAGAAATAAAAAATAGAAGTCTTGTTTTTGCAGTTGTAACGAGTTGTGTTCTCCAAATTGAGAAGTTTTCAGCTGCTTTTTATTAAATTCTCACAAACCATATTTCATGTCAGGGAAGAAGATTGAATTTATCAATGCTGGTGGCAGAGTACGTCTCTCTTTAACGTGCATTGTTCTATGACGTATTCACTATTGTGGTAGTATATCTGAAGGTGTTTGTTTGTTTATTTTTTTTTTTTTGTCTATTTCAGACATCGGCCTATGTACCAGAGTTGCAAAAGCTGAGTGGTAATCAAGCTAGGAAAGCAGTGGGTGAATCATCCAACAGCATTGAAGAATCGGGAAATGAAGAAGCGACTGATTCTAGGAAATCAAGAGTCCCGAGAGGAAGAAAGGCTACGGTTAGGAAACCTCCCTCGAAGAGGAAGTCCAAGGAAAGTGATGATGAGAGCAGCAATGATGAAGATGATGATAAAAGTTTAAACAAAACCGGAGGCGGTAAGAACCCCCCTCCAAGAAGCAAATCCAAGGGAAGGAACAAAAATGAAGACCCGAAGAAGAAATCCAAAGGAAAGAAGACTCCCTTAAGGAGAAAGCCTGAGGAAAGTGACGATGAGGATGACGTAGATAATGCTAGTGGGAGTGGTGATGACGATGAAGAGGATCACAAGGTGATGGACAAGAAACGAGGAAAGGCAGGGACGCAATCAAAGGGTAAGGTTGGATTGGGTCAAAATGGGAGGCAGCGGAAGAAAGTGGCAAAATAATTTCGACTGCGGATTATTGCATTGCAATTTCGTTCTCTTTTGTGTTTTGGAAGAATGGAAAGAAGTTTAGGTAAGTATCAGGCACTACCAGTACGTGCAATTTGCTGATTTTCTATGAATTTATTGAGTAACTTAATACTTCTTTAAGTATTATGTGGATGTTTTTGTAGTACCTTTGGCTCAAAACTTTGCATAATTTCTCGTCTGTGCACGTTGTTGAATGATATGTTTGTGGTATCTACCAGGATTAGAACTACGAAGAATACAAATTTTTAGATGAAGTAATTCAAAACGATATATGAGTTCAAGTCTCGTTGTTACCGTTTGAATGAAATTGTACACCATTATGCTTTGATAAGAAAATCGAACCCCAAATGTAATTAACATGTTTAGCTGAACTTATAAGGTGCTTAAAAAAAATATTATTTTCGACTAATGCAAAACCTAACACAGTTATTTTGAAAGGATGTATAACTTGTACTCTTGGTGCATCAATTTTGATAACAATGATTTTTGCCCGCCTCAAACAATTTTTATCACCCCACCCCCCACCCCAACATATTTCATAAAATCCTACAATTTTCATTAATAAATAACTTAAAAATAATATTTTGATAATCATAGTCGGGATTGAATTATACTTGATAAATTTTACTTCTTCATATTTATATTTGTACCATCCCACTTTGTTTTCATTAACCTCTTATGAAGAATATTGAGATTTGTGCACACTCAAAAATAAACACCTTTTGTTAAAAAGATAATAGAATTTAAATAAATATGTCTGTGTCCCTCAAATAACAAATCTGATAGTTCAACATGATATTAGCGAACAAACAAACGTTCAAGTTTCACGTGCTAGAATGATTCGAAACCAGTTTCCTTGGACAAGTAAAATTTCATTTATCCTTTGAAAAATATCAATTTCTTTGTGCCTTTTCTGAATTATAATGATAACATACATATAAAATTGTACTCAGAGCTCAGAATCTACCTTCAAAAAGATTAGCCTTTGAGCTGATCATCAATGTATATATCCATTTTTGCATCAGAAAAAATATCTCAAGGCGTCAACTACTTTCTCCGGCCTGTAAAGTTAAAATGATAATAAGAAGTAGAAAAAATAACTGCAATTATACATCAATAGTTTTCGGGAGTTATATTACCAGTCCTCCTGAGGCATATGACCGGCGCCTTCAATCAGCTTGAGCTTTACAAAGGCGGGATTCCCTTTTTGAAATTCTTCTGCCACGGATTGGGGAAGATACTTGTCTGATATTCCCCATGCAACTAATATTGGTTTATCCCAGCTGAAGCCAGTTGAACAAGTTTCCATCACGGAACAGAAAATCACGGCGTTAGTGGCATTTAAAGACAGTTAACAGTTCAATTAATGTAAATGGAACGAACTGATGTCATTCAGCTAAAGGTTACTGTTATAATCACTAAGGTAAAATGGTAAACGAGGTTAAGATCACTAGTATCATGAAATGCATATCCCACTACATTTTACAAACACGTACGGCTAAGCTTAAATAAGTAGTACTTATTAAGTAAATTATTGTTTCCAAACATGTTCGGATAAGTTGCTTTTTTTCTCACTTCTAAGAAAGTTGCTCATTTCCAACTTTGACCAATAAAACAAGTTATTTATCTTAAAACTCATTTATTTACTTAGAAGTGAACTTTTTAAGCTTAGCCAAACTTACCTACTAACTTGGAATTTTAAGGCAGAGTAGAATATATGCAAGCCTGTGAGTCCTATGCAATTACTAGTATCTATACGAATTTTCTATCAACTTTATTTTCCGTGATCCGGTTTTATTTGACATTCCACGGCCAATTCACCGACGTCACAAGTCTAAGCTGGTTTCTATTCATACAAAGACTTTAAGATACCAATCCTTGATCATTCTCAGTAATCTTGCACGAGAAAAATATAGATAAAATGCAAATTTAAGACGACTAGAATGACTAATTGGTTGCCTTTCCTAAATAAAATGAAACAAGAGTAGCTATAAAGACAAGGAAAAATGTGACAAAATACTTGATTGATACAGTCAGTTGTTACTATATTCATATGGCAATTTTCTTAGCGCTACTCGCAATTAACTTACCACCAAAAATACTCACAATGTCAAGTTACTTGAATTCCTCAAAAGAAACCTATGCTGTTGTAGTTCTTCTAACCAGTCTAATCAAAATCTTCAATCCTTCCAACTATTCTGGGTCCAAATCAACCACAAAAGGCAGAAACAGAAAACTTTGGCTAGTGTACATTCATTTAGCCAAGTTTCTATCTGAGATTTCTTTAAATACAATTTTCCTTTTCATACAAAGTAAATTAGAGTTAGTTGCCATTAGTGTCACCTAAGCAAACCTCAATATACCCATAGAATTCATCGGTGTATAGTGATATCAAATACCTCTGTTATATCCACTCTGGCATTAACATAAATGCGTACAAATTAACAGTAGATTCTACAATGGCATGGTTACTTATAATACAGTACCTTCCAGATGCAAACCCAGCTGAGATTTTACTTTTAATATCATTGAAGTTAGCTTTTTTTGTAGCCTCAAGCAAAGCTGAAACACCAACAAAGCATCAGTTATGTTGTTATTTATCGATGCAGGTATAAAATGGAGTGCAGTTATCTTTTGAATCAACTGTTGATCCAGTATAATTAAGCAAAGCCACTGCCCTGAAAGAAGCGACACGTCAATAATCAACCCCTAAGGTTTTACCTACTTCTTTGAATCAAATGTAATCATTTCCGTGTCAATGGACTGACTGACTAAGTATTACTTTCAGACACCTGTAGTTGTTATCAGTCTAGAACTGGTGATCATTCAAGTTCAGTTGATTAACTTGGTCATTATGAGCACAGGGTTAAAAAGAGGAGCTGAGAAAATCAAAATTCTCCAATTGCATGAAAGAAACCTTTTTATATATTAAAAAAAAAAAATTACCTATTGCACAAAAAGAACCATTTATAAACGATAATTAAACTTCAAGACCTGAAAGCAGAACCTTGATATAAACGTATAGTCATAGAGCATTCTTTACTACCATACCTACTAGACTTGTTACTTGTTCTCATGACTTCTTCACTATGTACATTTTCAATAATATTGTATTGAGTCTATTGACATATCTTAGATACATTTTGTCTCTCTCGTCATCCTATTATATGTTCTGTTCAATATCAACAAAAATCATAAGCAAATCTTTTTTCATTTCTATATAATTGTTGATCAATTTTTGAGGTAGGTGCATGACTTCCATAGTAGATATGCTTGNCGTATAGTCATAGAGCATTCTTTACTACCATACCTACTAGACTTGTTACTTGTTCTCATGACTTCTTCACTATGTACATTTTCAATAATATTGTATTGAGTCTATTGACATATCTTAGATACATTTTGTCTCTCTCGTCATCCTATTATATGTTCTGTTCAATATCAACAAAAATCATAAGCAAATCTTTTTTCATTTCTATATAATTGTTGATCAATTTTTGAGGTAGGTGCATGACTTCCATAGTAGATATGCTTGCCAAAAAACAAAACTGATTCTTTATTAACTTTGACTTACATCTTAATATATACTCAATAAACCTCTTACATAACGTCATGGTATGATTCATGAGCTTAATAGCTACATACTTTGTGGAGTTATAATGTTGTTATGATATTCTCAAAATTTTAACTATACAAATTTATTGCAGTGAAATCTCTTATCTATTTCCATGCATAACTGATAATTTATCTAATGCACATAGGATTACAGGCATTGTTGACGGCGTCACTAATTATCATAGAATGAATAGCTATCACCATTTTCTCTCTCCATGATCACAAATAGGCAATGACCCATAAAGTAGCAACAAACTTGCACTTCTATCACAATCCCAACAGAAGAAAATTAGATATCAAACAAGTAAATAATTTCTAGAATTATAGATTTAAATCTGTTCTGTTAACAATATCATGTAATTGGGACTACTATTTTTTCTGTTGCAAACTTAATGCTAATATGAGGAAATTGTGATCTTGTACAAAGGTTTTGTAGGAATATATGCATTTCTAAGTTTTCTTTTTTCAGTTATGAAGTTAGAAATCTATGTTAAGCTCTTTCCACCAACAGTTGATAATATGCGTAAAACTAGGACTTACTGTATAGATCACGTATGTAATGAAAATTGGAATTATATAAACACTAAACAATATTATCTGAAAAAAATAAAAAATAAAAAATCAATCGTCATTCCAAGATCAGATTGGAAGACAAACCAAATCCTGGGCCACTGCTTGACAAATATGGTAATCGATATACATCTGCCTTTTCCAGCTTCAGGACATAGCTATCATGAAAAAAGTAGTTTTGTCAGAGAACAAACTGAAAAGTAATGAAAATTTCCAATTGAAAATGACCAACTAATTATAATGAACACTGATTTTCCTTGGACTTCTCTGCATATGTTTATGAACAGAAGAAATATTGGTAACTATCAATGCTTATCATGTTAAGGCTGGAATGAGTAAATTAGCTTCAGATGCTTGGAAACATATGATTTAAAGCTAGTCAAAGTGAAATTTATTTGAAAAATGATTCTAAGCAAATGTTTGGCAAAAATTTAGAAAAAATTATGCTGCCCCCTTGTCCTTGTTGAACTTTCACTGCCCAAAGAAATAAAGAAAAAGAAAAATCCAGGTAACTTTAATAATTGAAAGTAGTGGGCTTTTGAAGCATATAGTGCATTTCTTGATACATACGGGCTACCTGCTTCAATAAAACGCTCTGCCACAACTGCATTCTGGCAAGTGAATTCACCAAGAAATGGAATCCTGGATGTAAACAGAGGGAAGATAAAAGAAAATGTTAGTAAATTACAATTCTCTGTTGCTTCTTATTTTCGGTTGTACTTTCTCCAAGGGGTATTCTGGACTTGAAGGTTGGTCTTGTTCTTTGTTTGAGTTTAAACGAGAGAGTGGTATAAGCACCAGAGACGAAGGTAATATTCTTCCACTCCTTCACTTTCATTATATAGAGAAATCAAGAGTACACGTATGGAAATAGATACAAATATGGAAACAAAATAAACCCAATTATACTCTCCAGTAGTCTATGTTATTCTAATGTATTTATTATCTTAACATTCTTGATACTAAATAAACTGATTATTAACTTGCTAACATTACTAAATGAAGAAGAAAATGGAAGGCCTGTCTCCAGATATATATACTTAGCATTTCTAGTTCCACTTTTATGAATATGCAGTTTTAATACCCTTTAGTATCTGCTTGAACTATGTCCGTCGTAATTCTTGTATCTTACAAGAAAACATAATGTTATTCCAATTACCGAGGAAACTAATTCTCCAATAGCAAATTCACAGGTTCAGTTATTTAAATTACAATCTTATAATCTATTTTTATCTCTTAATTAGAACCTTATCCAGTAATATTTCTCTTTAGAGATGTTTTTAAGTAAATAGTAATGACATTGGCAGAAAATAGTTGAGGTCAAGTTCATAAATTATACATTTAGAGGAGTAGGAGAGCATTCTCTCTTTGCAATGTTGTGGGGTGTCTTGTAAAGAATTTAACTACTAAAACTTTTTCCTAAATATTAAAAATGTTCCAATTTAGCTTGAGAATATAAAATAGGCACGCTTAACAACTTGAAATTCATTATATCAGGAAGTAGTTAGTAGCACAGAGAGTGATCACTTAAGCAATAACTACAGGCAATTTTTTAATTGGTGTGAATTAAAACAAACCTGAGATTATTAAATAGTCCAGGAATGGGAGACGAGACTGTCAATTGGGTGTTCATAATTGCAAGCTTCGAAATTCTGCTCGGGTTTTTCAAAGCCCAAGTTAATCCATATGACCCTACAAGAAATCCCTACAAAATGAAAAATGGAAAAATGAAATGCTAGTATAATATTTGTAAGCGGAATGTGCGTTATAAACAGAGTTTCACAAAGTAAAAATATATTTTGCAATTTGAGAAAGCAAGATAAGATCTTTATGTATTAAATTTATTTTCTGATTAAGATATGGACTGCTCACTTATTCATCACAAACTACTGAGAAATCTTCATCTTGATCAATTTAGTTCAAACCTGAACTACTAGGAAGAAAGGAGAAGCAACCCCTAGGACATCCAGTAATTTGTCAAAAGCTTCATGAAACTCTTTCTCTGTCAAATGAAATTTTTGAAAGTCAGTCTGTAGATAAACCACACAAAACTCTTTAATAAGAACGTGTATTTTTAATTCATCACGGAAAAGTAACCAACCAGTGTAGTCAAATCCATATCCAGCCTGTGGCTTCTCACTAAACCCAAATCCTATCCAATCAGGTGCAAAACAATGGAACCCAGCATCTGCCATCTATGAGAAATAAAAGAAAACATAAGAAATGGTGATTAAAAAATTCACTAAACAATTTCACGGTTGAGCTTGAACCAGCCATAGTACGACTTGGATCTGATAAGAATGTAGAAATAGCTTTCCCTTCTGTAAATCACCTAGACTATTTTTCTCCATCCTCAACTGTATTTCTATAGATTATAACATGTTAGTTAGTGTATGTATTTTTGGTTCTTTTAAGGTAATTCATCTATTTATTTTGCATATTTAAATTGTACACCTAATCATGTACAAAACTGATGAACTTTACAAAGATTAGAAGAGAAAAAGAAGAGTAAAAATGAAATTTGAAAAAGGATAAAAAGACCATGTTTGATCAATCCAAAGTTCATAGCTAAAAATGAAGAGACCTGAGACATAACAACTCGATAACTGTAGGACTGCGTTGGAGCACCATGGAGAAAGATAATAGTTCCACGTCGGCTCTCAGTTGATCCTGCAAAGGAAAGATTAATTCTATACATTTTTTCAGGAAAAAAAAATGTTAAAACACAAATATTCAAGAGTTTACCTGTTTCTCTTACAAACCATCTAAACCCTCCTGCTTTAATGTAAGAGCCATATTCTTTTCCCTTGTCTTCTATTCTCTAAAATACAGTTCAGGGACAATGATATAGAAAACTTAATCTTCACAGCATATCGAACCTTGGGGGGTTGGGTGGGGGGTGTGGGAGCAACGAATAAGAAGCAAGATAATGTCTGACTCTTTAACAAATGATATTGGAATGACTCCGCTCTTATCTATGTTTACAATCTGGAATTCAGTTGGACATAACTTGATCTAGTAAAAACTTACTTCTAAACTTAAGTTTCAACAATAACAAAAAATTTGTTCATATTGTTGAATCAACTTCAAGTTTGCAATTTTGAAGAATGTCTCTAGCAATACAGATGGTACAACACCACTGAAATTCTACAAACATTACCTAATCAAGTGAATGCATAAACATTAGAGTTACGGCACTATTATTGTATGAGTCATGAATTTAAAAAAGCATGGTAGAGGGATCACATTCATCAAATTTGACAAAACTTCTATGAAACACAAAAAAATTGCAGTAATTATCAAAAAATACAGCCAATTTACTATTTCATAGACTCGTGAATTTAAAACGGCGTGGCCGAAATGTCATTATTCATCAAATTTGACGAAAGTGCTATGCATAATAAAAATTGCAGTAATTATTTTTAAATCACATCTAGCTAATCATTCAATGAAATCAATCCGAAAATAAACACAAAAAACAATAGAATCAAGCCACAAAAATTCTTGAAACACGTAATTGAAAACTCAAAAGTAAGCTTGGGTAATTACATAGAGCATTTGGCCAACATTTCCATCCTCAGCAGGGGACTCAGGAAGCTGAATGGCACTTCTGCTAGATGGATTATCAGTTACAAATCCGAACGGATTGAAAGCCGGCTTACCATCTTCTTCTTCGGAAGCCTTCGCAACAATACTGATTGTTGTTCTAAATCTTTTGTTCGTGAGGAATCTAGTGGTGGTGAAGTGTGATGGTGAACCTGAGAAGAAGTTGGGGAGGATGCGAGGAGCTGGAGTGGGAGGAGAAGTGAGAAGAGAGACAGGCATTGCGGTGGTTGTAGCGGTGGCGCTGGCGGTTGGGATATGAGTGGAGGGAGTTCGAATACTAACGAACACCACGAAATGCTGATACTGAGATCTCTTTTATTGCGTAAATTTCTTCTGCGGTCACTGAACTTTCAGAAAAATTCAATTGGGTAACTAAACTTCAATTTAATTTTAATTGAATCATTAAACTTCAATTTCAATAATTATATGGCATGCCAACTTATCGCTACATCTCGTTATAGAAATTTAATTAATTATGACATTATTTTTAATAAAGCTATTGCCCATGGTAGGTGATCAATATTGTATGGTTATCAACTAAAAACTTGTTTGACACAAATTTTTTGAGTGAAAATTAATTTTTTGAAAAATGTATAATTGAAAAGTACAGGAAAAATTTGTAAGTCTTATAGAAGGAAAAATTTGTAAGTCTTATAGAATGTAAGGTTGAAATTGATTTTAGAGAAAAGTAGAAAAATCAGTGCCAAACATACCTTAAGTAATTATTTTTTAATTTTGAGAGACTACAAGTTATTGATAGACAGAGTGATGAACTTTGAAATTAAGCCCATGTTTGGTTTAGAAATCAAAATTTTTAGCAGATTTTGATAAAATTTAATGAAATATGTGTAGGAATGGCAACAGAGCAAATATGTGGCGGGTCGATCATTCATGTCTCTTACTCTGTCTGATATTTTTGTTACCATGCTCCATTCCTATACCCGGTCAAAGGGGGGCGGAGAGGGATTGGGGGCAAAGCAGGAGACGCCTCGCATTTTTTTCTTTTATTTTATTTTCTTATATTTTTAGTTAGTGAATATTATTACTTTTTTCCTCTAATTTGTAAATAATAACTCATATTCTCCTTAAAAATGATGATAAGTATTTTCTTTTTATTTGATAAAAT
>CAIGRK010016036.1:0-10676 GCA_903798315.1 Fraxinus greggii | reverse complement strand
TTTTCTCATATTAATATCACACTATGAAATTGTATAGAAGAACATAATATTTTTAGGAAATATGTAGGGGAAGTCCAAACTCTCATAGTAGAGTTGTTGATGAAGTAGGATGCCAAAAATCGAGTTCAAAACGAAGTAGGAGAAGAAAATGCGAAAAAACACGAACAGATCAGGCAGCGGCGCTGCGACGCCGGGCAGTTTGCCCGAAATTTTTTTTGCTCAAATTGTTTTCTCCATCTCAAACTCTTCTTCAAGTCTAATACCAATTTCCAACTCCCAATGTACTTTCAAAAAATAAAACTCCAACTTAATATAGGACTCCAATAGCATTCATACTTAAATTCTCCTTAACGTGCACTTCAATTAGAATTTTTCAATTACTTCAAAAAAGGAATTCGGGTCACACCCAAATTTTAGCAGTAGGGAAATGTTCTTATTGTAGGAAAAAGTCTTCGTAGACGAAAAAAATTTGTAGACACATTTATGAGGCAAACATCAAGGGGATAAGTAAAAGACGACAATTTTTTGAAATTTGGAGGATAAAGTTTTCCCTACGAACCATTTGGAGGCAAATACAATACATAGCGTAAGTTTTTCCTTGATAAAATCATTTGTTTGCTAAGATTAAATTTGACCACGAAACATTTCGCTTTTTCCTACAAATTATGTCGTTGGATAAATTGTTTTCCCTACCAAAAAAAAAAAAAAATGTGTGGAAAGAATTTTTGTGGACTAAGATATACACTCTTTTCCCAACAATTGAAAATTTGTGGCAACATTGTACATATTATTTTGTGGGCTAAACCATGTTTTTCTCCATAAATATTTTTTTGTCGGAAAAGCATATTTGTAAACTATTATGAAAGAATTCATAGAAAAAAAAATTAAATTAATTTTATATATTTTATTTATATTATAATAATTTGGTTAAACTCGTTGAAAATAATATAAAGATACAGAAAGACGATAAATTAATTAAAGCATGTAGTGTCAATCAATATAAAAATAAATTCAAAATATTTCCTCAAAACACAAATAAAAACCATTCACCAAGTATGATTACACCTAAAATTAAGAAGAGTATTTTTTTTTATTTTTTTATTTTTTGGGAAAGGAGGGCCTAACCTCCATGATTTTATTAATATGCTCTCACTTGTGGTGGAGGAAAATCGTGGTTACATGCGGAGATAATGAACGCAGTAAATGAAGAAGTATTACTTCCCTTACAATGAAGACAAGAGTTAAAGAAAAAATACAAAGCAGTAAAAGAGGAAGTTCTACTTCCCTTACAATAGTTCGAACTACTGGAAGCGAAAAGAAGGCAAATTACATTTATCTAAACGGATGCAACCAATTGTATGGACCGGGAAACTATAGATTGATTCTAAGAAGTCAGAATGACATTGAGCTCCAAGACGTGCTAAAGAGTCTACCGCCTGATTTGCTTCCCGAAAAGTATGTGATATGCTAATAGATATAACATGTGCAAGCACGCTCTGTATCTATTATTATGCACTCAAAAACATAACTCTTCATCCTCGTGAATTAGATATGCAGTTGATCATATTCTCCTCATTCTCAATAGCCCCTTAAGTAGGAAGATCGTCGAGTCTCTGGCAAGTGTCCTGCACCTACACCTGCAAATGAATAATAAAAACCTGACATGTAAATAAACTTCATGGACTAAGAAAATTAACTATTAACAAAATAAAATTCCTTTAGAACCCTTTATTTCATCGTCCAATGCCCCCATCATTTTCCTCAGCTCTATGAACATTTTCACTTTCTGCTATGCCTATCATATGAGTATCCATTTATTTTTATTTTTTTAAATACTTGCTCTTAGACGATAGTTGTAACAAGGGCCGATCCTCAAAATTATGAGGCCCTAGGCGATAAATTGTTATGCTACTCTTAAATATAAATTAAATGAATATTTTTAAAATAAATAACTTATTTTTAAATTTCATAAAAATTAATTTATAAATTTTAAAGAAAATAAGCTTAGCAAAAAAATTATAGGAATATATTTTTTTATTTTTTTACCTTTTATTTTTATTTTTCCAAACACACACTAGGTAATAGTTTAATTGTTCGTCCACTTTATTCCTTAAATCATGAATGTAAGTTAAGTGTCCCATTTTGTTGTTTTGTTGTTGCTTTTTAAAGGACTAAATGACCGAACTTAAAGAAATATAAAAGAAATTTTTTTATTAGACTATTGGATTTTAGGTTTTTAGACCCTTCAGATCTTGAGGCCCAAGGCATAGCCTAGTTTGCCTAAAGGCCGGGCCTACTTGTAACACATTAATTGAAACAACACAATCTGTGAGTAGTGTCACAAAACAGACAAAATAATGTGGAGAGTATCTTGTACCATTTACTCCATTAGATGTTTAACAACAAACAAAACACTATGACAACTTCGATGGAGCTTAATTAATAGCCCTGGCTACAGTATACACACACTTGTCCTAACCAAGCAGTACTATATCCATTTCCTTTACAAATCTCAGCAGTTAACACTACAACAAAATTGTGATTTTGCGAAAAAAAATGTTGTCGCAAAAATTGAAATTTTATTGCAAAAGTAATTTAGCAAAGAAAATATGTATGTTGCGGGTATTGTCGCGCTATATAAGTAACGGATTGTATTCTGCGACGACTTTCGATCATTCATCGCATTAACAAAATCGTGTGACTAAATGTTGACGCAAAAAATACGAAATGGCAACACAATATTTGTAGCGATAATGTCGTCGCAATATATATATGTCGCAATGCATATATGTACGAAATAACGACACATTTGTCCTAACCAAGCAGTACTATATCCATTTCCTTTACAAATCTCAGCAGTTAATAGATTGAACTTGTGACCTCATAAGCAACATTAATTTAACTATGATTGAAATTCACCTGTTTTAAGTATTAAACTTCAACATCAAAATTTAAAAGCTAAAGTAGATTGAAGATATTTCTACTGAAAATAGTACAACGCTATTCAGTCAAAATAAAATTCATTAGTGGATTACGAGCAGAAAAAACCTATATTACCTTTTACATCATTGAGTTTTTCTAGGTATACAAACAATGAAGCCACTGATTAATGCTATACATAGACTGGACATTTTCCACCTCATTTGAGAATATGCTAATCAATGAATGATACATTACAGTAGCATATAACAAATGGATATCGATTCAGTGACTGAGAAATAATTTTTATCAACTCTTCAATATACTTCCAATTCTATGAGATATAATGCAAATTCAGAAATATTGTGTGTAAATATCTCCTCTTGGATTTATTAATTTGTCATGCGGGCATATATATATATAATTAAGGGAAAATTTCAAAACTAAAATAGATTAAGTTTCACCCATTTCAAATTTCAGATTTTTTAAGGTTTAAAATTTCAAATCTCGGATTTTTTTAAATTTTATGTTTAAATTAATTAATTAAACATAAATTTTATTAATTAAATATATGAGCATCACAATTCCATATAATTTGATCACAAATTCTATATAATTGGTTACATATTATTAATTTGTCACAAATTACAAATTTTATATTATCAAATTATTTTACAGTTACAATTCGAAAATTTTATAAGTCACAATTTGTTCATCGGTCATAAATAAAAAATTAAAACGTCACAAATTATTTTATGGCCACAATTCAAAAATTTTATATGTCACAATTTGAAAATATTCAACAGTTGATTCGGACCATAAAACGACGACTAAAGATTAGAGTAGATTTGATGCAATTAGAATTCAAATAAGTGAAATATAGTCAAAATACTTTTTTAAATCAATTTTCAGTTGCGCAATCTATGCTCCAAATTTTCAGTATTAGATTGAGATCTATTTTTTGTATAGTAAACATTCAAATTGGAAAAATGACATTTATAAAATAATCGTATCCCTTTGCATTTGCCTTCTATTAAATTTGTATTGTCCTAATTGGATATCAAGAGAGAAAGATATGACAAAAATATTGAGAGCTTATCAATGATAAAATCATGCAACAATATGGTACAAGTGCCTTACAATCGCAAAGCCTCGTTTTGGCAATCCCAAGAGCAAATTCCTTATACTATGTGAAGGTGAAGAGATGTACCAAGCCTTCGCATGGTAAATTTTTTGACCAGGGGCAGTTTCTTTCTATGATCAAAACTCTACTTGGAAACCAATTTAGATGTGATCTTGACCTAATTTTCGATACAGAACAAGAGCTATATATTATACTCTCAAATCATAAATTATTCAAGAATGATTGGCAAATTCACAATAAGTTGGATATGAGAACAAATCTAGCAATGGATTGAATGAAGAAACATCAAGAAATTGAAGAATCAAGTATTGGGATTGAAGATTAAGGACAAGAGTTAGATTTCACATTTCTTTCTTGCATTTATAAATTTCGGGTGATACCTTTTCCATTCTTCTTGTTGTTTATCATTAGAATCGTGTTAGTTAGATTTTCTTTGTGTTGGATAAGATGAACCTTATTACTTGATTTTTTTAAATTCAAATGCCAAGTAGTTTAGTTAATTTGTGTTCTTGATTGATGTTGTATGATTTGTTGAATTATTTAGTTGCTTGATCACTAATTGATAATTAATTGTTTGTTGTAGTGCTCAGAGGTTCACAATATGCTAGAACTTTACAATTTCAAAACACGGGTAATTGATGTTACGAATAACATGTATATCGTGTGCAATTATATAGATAATCGTATAATTAATTACGTTGTTTTGTATATGAATTCGAACAAGGAATATCACAGCGTCGTGCTTAGAATTGATTTAACTTACTTTAAGAGAGATATTTAAATGAAATTGGATTATCAAATGTCATGTGTACAAAAATCATGCTAAATTATATAGGTCGAATTTTTTTTTTAAAAAAAGAAGAAGATAATAATAGGTGAATTCGGAATTCCAACATATTTATTCATATATTTAGTTAAAATTATTATTAGATAACTAGTAGGATAGTTTAGATATAAACAAAATTGTCTAATTTGTTAGTTACATTTGAATTTGAGAACGAATTGATAGATTTCAATTTAAAGCTTATTTCTCGTGAGACGATACTCTTTACTCATTATATTATTACTTACCAATGATCCTGTACGCTTGGAAACATTTGCACAAATAACTGTCACGAGGGAAATTAACTCACGGGTCATCGCTGAATACCCCATGAGGAGTGATCGACAAAAACAATAATCACCTACTTTTAGAAATATTTGACATAACAGTTTCTAATAAAAGTATTTTACATATTTATCTAGGCTCAAACATGTTTGATGTTGATTATTTGAGTGAATTCCTGTTTAATTTAGTGTAAATATTGCTTTTAGGGTATAATATCGGATTGTAGGTGAATTGAGCAAAATAAAGTGATTCGGAGTTCAATTTTGACAAAATGATGAAATTGCACAAGTGCTAAAAAGTATTCGGACTCAATTGGAAAAAAATGGGAAGCCAATTGGAATATTTTATAATTTTTCAGGACAAATTGAATACTTTGTAAAGTTTGAAGGCCAAAATGGATGAACTCAAAAGTTGAGGACATAAACAAATAAATTGAAAGTTGAAGGAAAAACTTGGAGATGTTTAGAAGATAGAAAACCAATATTGACGAGATGGATAGTTGGAGGATTGAAATTGATGAATCAAAAAGCTTTGAGATCTGTTGTGCAATTTTAAAGTTGAAAGATAAAAAATTTATAATAAAACCAAGTGTTTGGCATGTGAGCCAACATTCAAAAGATGGCATGATTAGGCCTTATTTCGAGGGACCGAATTAAGGAATTCGGGAGTTAGTATAGTATGAACGCAATTTTCATTTTAAAGTCACGGTTACGCCAAATTTTGGGACATTTGGTCCCTATTGGCCTCAATCGGCCACAGAAATGCGTGCTTAGTTTGAATATAAAATCTTTGTGGCAAGTTATTGAACAAAGGAAGTCCTTGTGTTTTTCCTTTTTATGTGTTCAAGAGTGGTTCACTAGATAGTTTCGCTCAAGATTAGTACGAGTGTTAGGTTGGAATTGTTGATAAGTGTGATTTGTATGGTTGTTAGGATTTTGAACTTGTTTCATGTCAATTATTTGAGTAGATATCAAACTAATTGAATTTATGTATTCATTTTATAGGTAAAAACACCAATTTGGAGGTGAATTGAGTAAAAGGAAAGTGATTTGAATCTTATTTTGGACAAAATGATGGACTTGCACTAGTGGTGAAAAGTATTGGGACTCAATTGGACAAAAATTAAAGACAATGGAAGATTTCTTAAACTTTATAGAGCAAATTGATACTAACTTTGGGAATCGGAACGGATGATCTCGGCACTTGAAAGACTAAAATGAGAGAAAATAAAAGTTCATGGAACAACTTGGACATGTTAAAAAATTTGAGGACCAAAATTGACTGGATGGAAATTAGATGTCCAAAATTGATAAAGCAAAAAAAATGAGGGACCTACCTTGCAATTTTATAGTTGAAAAGTGTAAAAATTATATTTACACACATTCAAGTGCTTGACGTGTAGGTTGAAATATTAAAATAATCATAAAGTTAGTAATCACTTTTCTCGCATTATAAAATTATATAGAAGAACCTAGTATTTATAGGAAACATGTAGGAGACGTCCAAAACCCTAATAAATGAGTTGTAGTTGAAGTAGAATGCCAAAAGTGTGTTAAAACGCGAAACGGGCTTGTGCCGGTCAACACTATCGCTCGAGCGCGAGGCGAATGACTAAGTCTAGCGAAAATGTGGCAGCTTTTCTTCCTGGTCTATAATTTCAACATCTTCAAGTCCAATACAAATTCTAACTCCCAATGTGCTTCCAAAATAGAACTTCAACTTGACATAGAACTCCAATAGCACTCCAAACTGACTTTATCCTGATGTGTGCTTCAATTAGAATTCTTCAATTAATTCAAACGCTTCAACTAAGGAATTCGGATCACACCCAAATTCCAACAATCTCCACCATGACACGAATTCCACTAAGGAATGAACGAGCTTCTTCAACAATAATCAAAAAATTAATTTCCTCAACAAAATACAATACTCCACATCTTCCAATGAATCAAGCACTATTCTGCAGAATTATCTTAGATCGAAAAAAATTGTAATGATTTTAAATTAACAAAAATGGGCTGTAACACACCCCAAAGCAGAATCAATATCAAATGCTTTTACAGAAGGCATCTTGCTAAATTTACATCTTCCACTCCACTTAAAGTATGTTCAACAAAATCAACATCTACATACCCTTTTCCATTGGGTCCATCCCTAGCAACAAAATACAATGGCATCACATGTGATGGTGGCAAAGTGGCATTATCCATATCTCCTGAACTCCTCTAAGCAGTATTCTTCAAATCTGACCATTTAAGAGCTCGTAAAGGTATTGTACCATATTGAATCTCCACCATGGTATTGAACATGTGCTGATTGACTCTTCCAAATTCTGTACGTTCTTGTAAGATGTACAACTGAGACATTTTCTTTCCTCGAATACAATCTGGGCACCCTTACAAACCTTCAAAACTCCTCCTCCACCAAAGAACTCATAACCTTTTGAATTAAGGATGGACAATGAGATGATATTTTTCTTTAAATCCATAACACGTAGAGCCAGGCAAAGTATTCTAATTGTCCCATCCAATAGCTTCTATTTGACCTTACCAATTCTAGCAACCGACATGGTCCATTATTTTCATAACTACGACACCTTTGAAAATCGTTTCATATGTAGTAAACAAGTCCTTATTAGGACACATATAAAACACACATGTTGAATCAAGAATCCAATCATCTTCCAATTTAGACTCAATGTCAGAAATAGTTAAGAGATCTCCATCACTTACAATGTTCTCCGCGAAGTCTGCTTCGCCTAAAGTATCGGAATATCTACTTGCAGACATCCTTTCTTTATTCTGCAATTTGTAGCAATTCTTCTTCAAGTGCCCCTTCTTCTTACAGTAGTTTCAAATTTGATTACTGAATTTACACTTCGATGTGCCCCTTCCAGAACCACTATGAGCAACTAGGCCTTTTTCGTTCCTGGCCTCAAAAACCAGATGTTTCATCTTCTCTTTTGAATATGAAGCATCATACACCACCTCTATGGTGAGAATATCACGACTATATAAGATTGTATCTCTAAATGAAGAAAATGAAGTGGTCAATGAACATAATAGGATAAAGGCTAAATCTTTTTCATTGTACTCTACTTCCAAAGTTTCCAAATCAGGGATGATCACTTTAAGTACAACTAGGTAATCGTCCAATGATCCTCTTTCTTCCATTCGATGAGAGTATAAATGCAAATTGAGGTTCAACTTGCTTGTTAGATTTAAATACAGCCAGGTGATCTTCCAATGATCCTCCTACCATGCGATGAGAGTATAAACGCTGCTTGAGGTTCAACTTGCTTGTCAGACTTTTAGTCATACACAATTGTTCTAACTTCAACCATAAAGCAGCTATTGAAACCTCATTCAAAACGTCCTAAAGAATAGGATTTGATAGATAAAGATGCATGTGAGAAACTGCCTTCTTATCCTTCCATGATTTCTCTTTCGCGGTCAAAATTATGGGCATCTTGTCAATTCCCAGCAAAGCATGATCTAAATCCTATTGTGCGAGTACTGCACGCATCTTAACCCGCCACAGCGAAAATTTAGTGCTCCGATCCAAAAGCGAAATGCCATACTTCATGGTAGCTATAACAAACAAAAAAACTTCGAACAAATCAAGCCCTGCACTCTTGTAGAACTGTTGAATTTGGGCTCTGAAACTAATTGTTGTGAAACAAACAAGATACCAAAATAGTTCTAATACCTATTGTTATGAAACCAACCACCGGATTGAGATGTTGAAATTATATGGCACAATAATAAAGTATTTGATCAAGTAAAATAATAGTAAAGCCAAGAAATATGGTAGAGGAATTAATAGATTTTATTGACTCAAAAATAACGGGGAAGAGAGAATATTACAATGAATCATATAATTCTAGTAATCTATTTTCTCACACTTATAAAATTGTTTAGAAGAGCCTAGTATTTATAGGAAACATGTATGGTACGTCCAAAACCCTAATAGATGAGTTGCGGTTGAAGTAGAATGCCAAAAACGTGTTAAAATGCAAAAAAAGCATGTGCCCGGATAGCACTGCCGACAGGCTAGCGATAGGTCCGTCACTCGAGCACAGGTGGGCGACAGGTGAGCGATCAAGTCATGGAAGAAAACCTACACGTATTGCTCGAGCGACCAAAAAATGCTGTAACTTTTCTTCCCGGTCCATAATTTCAACATCTTCAAGTCCAATACAAATTTCAACTCCCAATAGGCTTCCAAAATAGAATTTCAACTTGACATAGGACTCCAATAGCATTCTAAACTAATTTGTCGACGTGCACTTCAATTAGAATTCTTCAATTACTTCAAACACTTCATCAAAGGAATTCGGGTCACACCCAAATTCCAATCGTACGAATAAGATAAATAGATTCACTTAAAAAAATGAATGAATGAATTGACGTTATATGAAAATCCAAGAATCAAATGTGATAAAGGATTTTTCTTCACTGTTGACATGATTTTCTTGATTAATTTTGCAAAAACAGGTTTGTATCCCTTTTGAAAATGTCAATTTTGAGACAACTACAAGTTCAATTATCTCATTGGCTTCTTACTTGTTCATTGAATAAAACAAGAACTTTCTTTGTGCCAGACAATCTAGAACATGCTCTCTAAGTTGAATTTAATCAAAAGCATTCAATTGAAAGAGGCAAGAATTAAATCAAGCAAAAACACACAAGCTCGGTTTACTGTCTTGTGTGATAATCCATTTACAATCAAATAAAAATATCCCATAATTTTCTGATGTGCAATCGCTACTTGTATTTGGAGAAATTTAGCAATTGCGGACTAAAATCTCTAAATTAGCAAGAAATGAACCAAACTTATCACTTAGTTGTACACCTAAATAACTAAGAAGGCAAAACTAAAAATTCAATCAATGAATTAAACACGCATAATCAAAAGGGATAAAGAAATGTATACACTTTATTAGAATCGCCCTTAATCAACAAAATAATTTAGTTACCCATGGAATACAAACTAAACAAAATAAAATCCATAAAAGAAGTATTAAAAAGGGGAAGGAAGGAAGCTTAATGGAGGTAATTGATGCTGATTCCCTTTATTCCTGAAATTACTGCCGAGTTCTTCACTTTTTCCCCCTCCTGTCTTCCTCTGGTCCTCCTGAAAATTCATGTGATCCTCGTTTGTTTTTCTTCTCTTCACTCTTCCTCCCCTGTTCTGGGATTTTCCTAATCTTCTTGTGATGATCCCAGTTCTCATTTTTTCAGCCTTCTTTTTAATGATAGAGTTCTCAGATTTTCTGTCTCCCTATCATGCTAGAGTTCTGGAATTTTTCAGTCTCCTTGTGATCTTGGGATGTTAGGATTGATACAACTTGTTGTGACACCAATCACTAGATTGAAATGTTGAAGTTATATGATAAAATATGAAATATATGATCAAGAACAAAAGAATAAATAAAACAAGAATATGACCGATGAATTAGGAGATTTTATTAACTCAAAATAATGGAGAAAATAGAAAATTACA
>CAIGRK010015984.1:0-12808 GCA_903798315.1 Fraxinus greggii | reverse complement strand
AAAGAGAGAACACTTGGAAATAACATTTTGGATGGGCACGGTCTGGTTCAATCTGGTTTCAAAGAGAATCGAACCGAGCCAATAAAAATTGAATATTTTATAAATGAGACCGTCTGGTCCAACTTTAATTATGAAATTGAATTGGTTCGATTATGTACCATACTATATTTAAGTTCTTCAATTTTCTCATAATTCGAACAACTATTTTAATTCTCCTAATATTTGAAACAATCTACAAATAATCTTAATGCAAAATGACAAATTAGATCCAAAATTAAAAACAAAATAAGTAGTAGTCTAATAAAATTAATTCACCAACATACACAAATGATCGAAAAGTAAATAACAATAAAACATAAGCAAATTTCATTTTCATCACATTGATTCATTCGTTTCAAGTCAACAAATCAACGAAGAAAAACATGAAGCATGAAATATAAATTTAAAGTAATAGAAATAAATTTTTATGAAACTAATAAACTTAAATTGAATTTATTTCATGTGGGACGATACTCTCAACTCACTAGATATGTTATTTGTCAACAATCACGTACGCTTACAGGTTTCACATAAATTTTGGGCCCGTAAAATAAAAGATAAACACTCATAAAATATTGAGTTACGTACCCTTTTTTTTTTTAATAAGATTAACTTTTTAATATTGAATCACAATAATACTGAACTCAAAATGATTAAAATGAGCAGTTCGATGTGTTTAAATAACAATGTATAGTCTAATTTAAAGGTTGACTTTTTCAGAAGATAATCTTACCTCGCATAAATATGAGAACAATAGTAAGAATTAAAATGTGCAGCTAGCTAAGCATAGGCCCACCCTTGTGATTTAATAGCCTTAAATTCCAATATGAGGAGAAAATAATAAAATAATAATAATATTCATGAGAGGACCCCTTTCCACATCTATACATAGTTTAATTATTGTATAGTCCCTTTCAAGAATTAATGCAAGAATCATGTGAACACTATTATTTTCTTGTTCTACACACAGAAACACATGTTGGTGTGTGTGTGTTTTTGAATGGCGATTTCCAATAACAGTCCGACCAGAAGTGTACATGCCAAATATGTTGGTGTATAGAGAGTCAAGGTTTTTTAATGGGTAATTTACCTTTTTGCCGAAAAATGTCGTTATTTTTAAATTTTTGACATTTTCTTCCTTATTTCCACATTTTATCCAAAATTAAAAACAAAATAAGTAGTAGTCTAATAAAATTAATTCACCAACATACACAAATGATCGAAAAGTAAATAACAATAAAACATAAGCAAATTTCATTTTCATCACATTGATTCATTCGCTTCAAGTCAACAAATCAACAAAGAAAAACATGAAGCATGAAATATAAATTAAAAGTAATAGAAATAATTTTTTATGATATTAATAATATTCGCCAGCCATTTAATCATCCGTTGCTTGGTTCCATTATGAAAAAAATAAAATAAAAATTGACAAATTTGATTCTTCTTTTCGATTATTTATTTCTTGGTCTAGAACCAGAAATGAAATCAAACCCGTCAATTCATGATTCTAATACGAATTGCCTATTTTAACTTAAGAAAAAGCAAGCCGAACTATTCAATTGGATTCGAAATTTTTGTCCACCGCTAAACGACACGCCGTAATAGATATTACTGTGAGAACAAAAAAAGACGAGCATTGTCTGAATTATGAGAAATACATATATTTTCAGACACAAGTATAGTGAGGGCTAGTCGATAATTTGCAAATCTGGGCCAGATGAAATCGGCCCATTAAAATAAGGATCAAATCTCGGAACAAAATATTTTGAAAACCCTAGGTCGGCCCGAATTGCAAATTTCCTTCCCTCGTTAAACCTCTATAAAACCCTCAACCCCTCCTACAAAACCCACACAAAACGTTGTCTCCTGCTTCAAATCTCTCAGCTTTCTCTGCGTCGTTATTCAATATGGAATTTTGGGGTAACTTTCGTTTCTCAGCTCCACTAGTATTACTCCAATCTGTTTCAATGAGTATAATCATTATTGTTTTTTTTTTTTTTTACAATAATAAACTATGTTATGTGATTTTTTATTGGCTGAGAACCGTGANCTGCTTCAAATCTCTCAGCTTTCTCTGCGTCGTTATTCAATATGGAATTTTGGGGTAACTTTCGTTTCTCAGCTCCACTAGTATTACCCCAATCTGTTTCAATGAGTATAATCATTATTGTTTTTTTTTTTTTTACAATAATAAACTATGTTATGTGATTTTTTATTGGCTGAGAACCGTGAGTTTGTTTTTTCAGTATTTTATCTTTGTTTTTGATAATATAAACGGGGTTACATTATCTTTTATTAGTTGTTAAACTGTTTTTTTAAGAGTGTTTTAGCTCTGTGTTTGAGTTCAATTCCTTAAGAATCTATTGCTTTTAACCTTATATTTTGGGATAGAGCATGCTTGGCTAAGCTTAAAACTTTTGCTTATAAGCACAAGAAAGTTCAAACAAATTAATTCTTTGTTTCCTTAAAAAGAAGAAAGATTGAGTTCTCGAAACATTTTTTCAGTTAAAAGTAGGAGAAAAAGGGTACCTCATGAAACTTTTTTTTAAGATAAAAAGGTACTTTTTCTTTTGCTCAGCCAAACATGCTCTCCTTTCAATTGTGGCAGAAATTGATTTTTTTTATTTTTTATTTTTATAAATAATTGTTTTCTTCTACAATACCCTGTGAGCAGTTTGATTTAAATAATGTTTCAACGGCTGCGGCTAAATTTGCCTACTTTGTTGATTTCATGTTGTTTATATATTAAGTGATTTTTTGCAGGTCCTGATAAGTATATGCCTTTTGTTGATATCATGTTTTTCTCCGCGGATTAAATAATTAAACTTATCTCCTATAGTTTAAAGTCCGATGGGGCATATTCATGGCTTTATCAAAATAGTAGAGGATATAGTGTGTCAATGAAGTGATTTATATCTGCGTTTTATTTCCTTCTGAATGTTAAATTTGCACGATTTATGCAGGAGTTGAAGTTAAAGCTGGAGAATCACTGAAGGTTCAACCTGAGTTTGGCAAACTGATTCATATTTCACAGGTTGGAATTTGGAGTTTATTGTAGTACAGCAGCTTTTTGTATTACGAGGTTATAAATGTTGAATTATTTTGCTACTATTTTAGGCAGCACTAGGAGAGGTGAAAGATGTGAAAGGAGCCAAACGTGTTCCCATTCGTATGAAGATTGATACGAACAATTATGTAATAGGAACTCTTTCAGCAGAGGATAGACCCCAGGTGATGTTTGACTTGGTATTTGAGAGGGAGTTTGAGCTCTCTCATGACTGGAAAAGTGGGAGTGTCTACTTTATTGGCTATAGCGCTGATGATCAAATTCAAGGTATAAATGTTTTACTTCTATCAGTTATTATCATCACGTTTCATTCATGCTTAGTGCTGTGCGAGTGTGATTATGTGAGCTAACTTTGAAAGAATTGTGTGCGTTGTCTTTTAGTCTTCGTTGAGGACGTTACAAAGTATTGTCCTGGTAACTATAGTCAAGTCAGGCTATAGTTTCTGCCGAACAATTAATATTTAACTTTGAAATGGTGGCGTGTTTTGGGATGTACATTCCTGTAGATAAAGGATATCAGTTTTTGTAGTCTTGTTTTGATGGAACTGATGCAATTATTCATTTTATCTAGATGAGCAAGATTTTTCAGATGAATCTGACGATGAGGAATATCCGATTGAGGCTCTTGAAAATGGTGGTATGTCAATGATCTCTCTCTCTCTCTGTCATTCCGCCTGTGTCCTTCATGGCTTTACCTTAAAATGCACAAAAAGTTTTAAGTCTCGTTGGTTTCTTTTACTCTTCAACATCAGATGTGGGAAACAAAAAGTTACTGTTTAGGTTTGTGAACTCCTCAGGTAAACCCCAGCTCAAGGTCGAGGACGTGAAACCTACCAAAGATACGGCTAATGCTGCTAAGACTGGAACTAAGAAAGAAGAGGCCCCTGAATCTGATGATGATGATGATGTTGATTCAGACGATAGTGGCTCTGATGATTTATCAGGAGAAATTGTATGTCTCCATTCTCATTACTCGAGGAGTTTTACTGGATTATTTGCCTGAATCTCTTCGTTTGCTTTTTACGAGATCATTCATTACAAAATACTTCCCTTTTTCTGTTCCCCGCTGATTTCAATAAGTTGGATCGTGTCTAGGACTCGGAAGATTTGATGGATGCGAGTGATGACTCCAGTGATGAAGAAACGCCAAAGGTACTTGAATTTACTATTTTTTATAATGTATGATCTAAAAATATATGCAACATCTGTTGATTTTTTTCTTGTATTAAAGGTGAAGCAGCCCAAGAAAAGGCCATCTTCTGTGTTGGAAACTCCCGTTTCCAACAAAAAAGCAAAAATGGCTACTCCTGGTAAAACAGAAATAATGGTTTTTTTTCTTTATGAGATACCTAATATTTCAGCTATATGTATATTCTATCTCAGATTTCAAAATGTACTGTGGATTCTTGGTTAATTAAATTCTTTTGTGTAGGCAATAAAAACATTCACAACGCGACTCCTTACCTTTCGAAAAAGGCTGGAAAAACTCCGACTGGCAACAAAACCAAGTAGGAGACCAGATTTACTGGAGGAGATTGATCCATTAAAGTTTTGTTAGATATTCTTACAATAGAAAAAATACAGAAGCGCCTTATGGATTATTGTTTTTCTTGAAAGAATAGAGTATCCAGCTTCTCAATTTTGTCAGATTAATGGCTTATGCATCTCTCTCGACATGTTAAAATATGCTTAAAAACAAGTTAAATTCTCAACTTATGTTTAAAGTTTCTATATATCGATAGATTTATTTACTTTTTGGGTTAGTTTTTTTTAGAAAGCAATTTCTAAGAATAGACAATTGTTTTGTTCACAATGTCGCCATTGCATTCGTCGGATAGGAGACTTGAGAGAATTTGATCCTCTTGTTTGATACATGGGTTAACAGTAGCTATTCACAAGTACATAGAGATCTTAGCCTCTGTTTGTCTACCGTAAAAGTAGGAAAACGAGTCAATATAGTGAATTAAAATAAAGTTTTGAATTTATGAATAAAATATTTTATTATAAAAATATGTGGTTAAAAATGATTTTAAATAATAATGGACAAACGGGCTTAGTTTATTTTTAAACAAACAATTTTCCTCTTGCCCCCATACTTCTAATGCTATCGTGTTAGCAGCGTTAAACTCAATTTGGTCAAATTGCAATTATGCCTGGAAACCTTTTTGACAACCTGTCTCTGTATCATTGATTGAAAAAAGTACTGATAAAATTAATGTATAATTTCAAAGATGTTAAACTTGATGTGCATGTAACATGATTGTTCAAATTGTGACATCAGTTTTGTTCGTTGAGAATTCATGATTGCAGAATAATCTCAGTGGCACGTTCTCAGTTGCGCTCTCACACAAGAAAAACCTTCCCACCTTCACTTGTTCCTTGAGGTCTACGTAGAACAGCTTATGTAAACATTAACATTTCTAGTTTCTGTCTTGCTATTTTCATACCTGTCAACATTGTAACTGCATAGACCATAGCAAATTGAGAAGACCATTCAAATCGCATACAAGGCAAAAAACTCGTACATCAAACTAGTACTTGAATTTCGAAACATACATAATCTGCTTATGAATTTTGAAAGAAACAGTATATAGGACGATGGCACATACGAATATTCAGTTTTCCAGGAAATACAATTAGAAATTAAATCTGGGACCATCATGCAGACCTTCAAATCCGTTCATACAAATCGATTCAACCAAGATATCGAAGATAATAAGACATCCTACCATAACATGAAACTGTCCAACAAAGCAAATGAACTACGTTGCTGCTTCTAACCTGCATTTCTGCAAGGAAAACAAAAGAGTTGAGATTTTGGGATCTCGACAACTTCCAGCATCAATGGAGTTCTTCACCTTTCCAGCTGTGCCCTACAAATTCCTGTTAAACCAAACTGTCTGGCTCGCACCAAAACACCTGTACACATGATTTAAATAAGTTCTTGATCCTTATAAGCAAGAAACCTGGACCTGCAACACTCAATATACAGTGAGATCTGTAACTTAAAGAAAGAAGATTTGAACCAGAGATCAGTGAAAACTCACTAGCCTGGTTGTGTTGGGCCAAATTGAATATACAAGCAAACAAGCAATGACAAATAACAAAGGAGACGTGTGTAATTAATTAAACTTCCAATGCAAGTTGTTTATGAGAGCATGAATGGCCGATGGTCCAGTTCAGATTAAAAATAAAACTAAAAACCTTGATTGCAAGAGGCGAAGTTCAATACAAGTTGCATGATTCCAAGGCAACTGAACAAGTAGTACTGAGTGGCATTTGCAGTTGTTAATAATTGAGATACAAAACATTGACAGCATTCAAAAAGAAGTTACTATATCAATAACAAGCCATCCTAAGTGGTTAACAGAGTTGTGACACAGAAAATTATGTCCTAGATCATTTGTTTTTAATTGCCAGATTTCTATAACAAAACATGTGAACCCCACACTTTCTTTCAAGAAGCAGCATCTAAGAGTATGACTCTTCTCCCAGTCAGATGAAAATCTTAATAAATTTATTTAACAGTTATGAACTCAGCATATTGTTTAATATCCTCTCAATTTCATGGTGTGTTCGATGCACATTGTGGGGAAAAGACTGCATTTTTCAAGTGATGTGATAAAAAATATGTGGTTAAAAAATAAGGAAAACTTTTGGATTTGCGTGCAAATTATTTTATTGATGAATGTGTGGTTGAAAATGAGTCGAGGAAGACTGCATTTTTTCAAGAATGTGGATCAAACAGGGCTCAGTGACAAATTTGGATTAGTTATAGCACATAAAAAGTAGACATTGATGAAAGGAAACAGAAAAAAATGGTTATCATGGATATTTTGTTTTGCAAGGTTATAATAAACGCCAGTTGAATTGAATGGAAAAAGAATTTGTGATTTTTGCATGGAGGGCAGAAAACTAGTCTTTTTCAATAATATATGTAATGAAAAACCATAAAGGTGCCTAAATTCCTATTTAAAAAGAAATGAATAGCTGGTGTGCGTATTAAACATAATAGGTATGGCAGCAAAGATGAAGGGGATCACATAGAGAGACAGAGCAGATCAGCCACAAAAATACTATGACTACCATAACAACATAATTTGGAAGGGTGTATGGTAGCTCAGTGAACTCTCATGTAGTGATGTGTACTATAACCTTTCCATGCAGTCAAGCACACAAATCAAGCATGTTGAAAAGGATCAGAAAAGCACATAAGTGTAGACACTTTTTTTCACATTCCTTAAGACAGAATTGTAAACCTGCACACCACCTGCACAGTGGAAAATGCGCAATAAGCTATACTAAAAGGACAGGTGGGCTCTCAGAAAAAGGAAAAGTTTTTACTTAAAGAGGAAAGAATAATGATGCTCAAAAGATAAGAACAACGAACCAGCGCTCAAATCATCAGTAACCATATCAACTTTGCTGCGGTGGCTCCTGGGCATCTCCATTCTGCGCGTAACCATTGTCATCATTTTCATTTCTATCATCAGCCTCACCAGCATTGACCTTATTAGAACGTTCTGCCTCTTCCTTTTCCCTGTTCCATTGCTCAATTTTAGCTCGTCTCTCTTCACTACCTTCCCTAACAGGACTGCGATCCCTCCTTCCACCTGGGCTCCTGCTTCTACCCCTCTTATGACTAGGACTTGTACTTCTGCGCCTCCTGCTGCGACCCTCATGGTAATCACGATCATCATATCTCCTACTGTGACTGCGATGGCCATGAGAGCTCTCTTCATAGCTACGGTGCCTGTAGGGGCTTCTGCTTCTGCTACGCCTTCTCTTGTATCTCCCAAACAAGTGGCGTCTCAACTCCCTAATTATTGTCACATACAAGACACATTAGCGAACGATCAAAACTTAACCACTTTTCTTACTTTTCCACCACAAGAAAGGTCCGGCTTTTACCTGCTAATTCTTTTCAGATGCATAAAGTTGCAGTACCCACCACGATTGCAAGTATTCTCGTCGTACTGCCTACAGGTAGCTTCACGAAAATCAGTCACTGGAGAAAAATCAACAATAATGGGCCGTCCTGCAGATATGATATTTGACATCAGCAGATGCAACAGGATATCTTTTCTTCTCTTTTCTTTTTGAATGTTACATGAAAATAACTTCTTACAGTGAAATAAAATCTAACAGACTCCTTGTAATATTCGTCAATAAACCACTGTACACAGAATCTCAAACAAAGGGGAAAATAATACACACATTATTTCAGACTGGACATATAGAATGATATGGCAATTTAAGCCTACATTAGCCATGGAATTGGTGTCAAAAACAGGAAAAAACTATGTGAGTATTTCACAACAGCATATTTATCCACATATTTCTCCTATAAGGAATGCAACAGATGTTGGGACACGGTGACAATGTACGAACAGAAACCCTCAAGAAAGAAGGGGAAACTAAACCCTTGTTTGAGCCTCATTTTATCAAAAATTCATTTTTTCAAAACTCATTTTCAACCACACATTCTCCAATAAAATACTATTACACGTAAATTGAAAACTTTTTCTACATTTTCAACTACACATTCTCCAAAAATCACTATTCAAAAATGCATTTTTCTCTCAAAATGGGGCTCAAACAAGAGCTAAATATACCAAAACAGATAGAGATGGAAACTCAAATGGCCAGGTTTAGAAAGAGTACCATATTTTTGAATAGAGTACCATATTTTTGAATATAGAAACACAAGGTGCTGCCGTGCTGATATACTTACTGAATGAATTTGAACATGTCAAACAATGGGTTGCGTTATCTAAAATTAGGTAATGACACAGTTGCAAAATTCACCATCTCTCCAACTTTTGGGTAAATAGAGAATAAGTATAAACTTAAAAACGAAGATGGAGTTGTGTGTGTACTGAACAGCATTTCAGTAAGGTGCAAAGTATATATGCATGCAATACTAGGTATTATCCCTATTAAAGTTTTGTAACACAGAAAACAAGTGTTGACCAACTCCTAAGAAAACTCAATAATGAAGAACAGCAAGATGTAATCCAGTACCAGCATAAAATCTTCCAGTCAAATTTTTTACTGCATTTGCAGCGTGCTCTTCCTCCCTGAACTGAACATAAACATTGCCAACCTGCCAAAACACAGGATATGAATATTAATATGATAAAAAAAAAAGAAGACTGAAAATGCCAATAGAATACCACATGAACGAGTCAAGGGAACTTGCCATGTGGTCAGCCAAATTGTCGCAGATGTTTAAGCTTTCAATCTCTCCATACTTGTTGAGCTCCTCAAACAAGTCTTCATAAAAATCCTACAATATCAATAGAAAGTAAATAACCATGCTTCTTAATCCCACAGTGCACCATGCACAGAAAGATATCATGAGCAGATACAACACCCATATAATCTCATAGGATAAATCATCGTCATGAAATAGAGTGAGACCAGTTTAAATCTTAAATTTGCTAGAAAATCAGAAGAGAAAGGTCAAAGAAAATGAAGAAAGGATACAGTGACCCAGTAATCTTCAATAAAAACAAAATGTAGATTTAGATTTCTCAAATTTAGTCATCCCCAAAAAAATAAAAATAATAAAAATAATAATAATAATAATAATGTGACAATCAGATCCGAAAAACTTTAGTCAACCAAAGAAAATAATCCTAAACTAGAGTTCAAAACCGTAAACAAACCCTTCGTCAAAAAATACACGTAAACCCAGTTCAACCTCATATTCGACTAAAAAGTAACATACCCATATTAAGTTAAACTTCATCAAAATCACTACTATCAAGTATCAACTAATAACCCTCTACCGTAGCTTAATTACAGTAAATCGTTCCCGCAACATACTAATAACATCAATTAAAACAACAATAGGAATCTCTAAAACTAATCTCCCTCCCAAAACTGGTTTTACCTCAAAATGTTCCTGTATCGCTTTGGGATCGATGGGCTGACCCTGAGCATCAACACCAGGAGTGATCATGTCAGGACGCTGGTACATGTTAGACAGCAATATTGTTGGACTTATGCTGGGCTTGGTATGGAGCCTGGAACACCGGTCCCCGTGTCTGCACGCTCCGATCTTGAAGTAGAAGGGGCAGTTCACTCTATCCTTCTCCGTACCAAATATCGATGCCAAATGCTCCGCCATTTATGATGATAAAAACCGATCTTTGGAGTTCAATTGTGTGATTTGGGAATTTGGAGAAAGAAAGGAGAGGTTTACACCATTTGACTTGTGACGACGTCGTCTGCCTATCTGGCCTAAGCTAAAAAAAGTTGAATTTTTAATTTTTTTAATTCATTAAAAAATATAACATAAATCAAAATTAATAATATATTTTACGTTACTCGTAATTTTTCAACAATATATTTTATCAACTTTTATTAAAATCTATTAAAAATCTAATTTTTAATCGAATTAAAACAGTATTGATTTACTTACTCAATTTCAATATTCGAAAAAGTGTAAGGTGTGACGAAGCGTAGAGGTCAAACAAATACCTAGGCGAGCCTAGACATTAAAAACGTAAAAAAACGTTGAAAGGCCTAAAAAAATGTTAGAAAAGCGTGCACCTTATGAATAAAAAGCGTGCCATTATACAAACATAAATTGAGAATAAAATATTTTGAGGTGCAGATATTGCAGACAAGGTGGTTTGCCCGAGTGGTTAAGGGGGAAGACTTAAGATCTTCTGCACATAAGTGCGCGTGGGTTCGAACCCCACAGCCACCACTCAATTTTATTTTCTTGTTTAATTTATATTTTCAGTTATTTCAGTCAGAATGTAGAATCCTTATACCAAAAGTAAAATTTGAAATTTTGCAACGTTGTTTTATGCCACTAATTTCTATCAAGTTAAAGAGCTTATACAAATAGTGAAACACCGTCTTACCATTCGAGACAAGTTTCTAATTTTGTTGCAACCTAATCTATGATAATTTGCGTGGAATCTTTATTTATTGGACAAATGTGACATGTCATCAAGTAGCGATACTAAGGTGGTAGTTTGAAAATCACACATGTTTAGATGTTGTATCGCACCTATTTAGTCAAGATAAAAATCACACCGTCTTATAATGTATGATTCTAACTTAAATTTTAATAAGATTATTTATCTGAACCAAACAGGAGCTTATTGTCCAATTTACATCCGTCCTCAAAATAATATTTGGATTTGCTCAACGGATGTCGACAGAAGGGCATTGAAGAATCACATATTGAAGTACAAAAAATTTGGAGTTTTAGTTCAAAGATAAATCTGAGAAAAAGTCGAAGAATTTATTAGCTTTTTATCCCTCCAAATTACTTTAACTAACATGCTGTCTTGACTCTTTAAAATATTGAATTTTTAGATGTCTCGAACTAGAATGTCTAAAGAACCAAGGTCCATAAATGCAAAGTTACATGGAATCCCGAGCCAAGGTTGCACAAGTCTGAAGTTACTGCAGGTGTTAACCTAGTGGTAACATTTTTACTTCGGTGAAAAAATTGCACAATTAGTCTTAACCTTCAACATTGGACTTTTCAGTCCCCATCATTTAGTACTATTTGCATAGTTTGTCATTTTTAGTTTTTACATAATTCCATCATTATTTATTTTCTTTACCCGCTCTCCAAAACTTAAAATTCTGGCTCCTTCACGGGTTCTCATAATCTCGAAGTTAGGCAGGTGTATTTTAAGTATAAATGGCATGTCTGGTAAAATAGATTTGATACTGAACGATATGAAAGAAGATAATCACAAAAGAAAAGAAATTCTATTATAAATGCGTATCGATTGACAAACAAATGACAACAATAGTTACAACCAGTGCTGCTCTCCGAGTGTTTTGGGTGCCATTCTAATACAAAAACCAATGAAGTAATCCTGACTCATGGAAACAAGAATAATCAACTAACAAAGACAAAATAATAGACCCTCACCCAAAAAACCAAAGAAAAAGAGAAGGCACAATGTAATTGTGCAAAAGAATGATCAAAACTTCAACAACCTCCAAAATCCTACTCTAATGCTAAGCCGGTTTACATACAATTTGACCCTTGCTACTTCTTTAAAAATTTGATAATAGGGTCGCCCGCCCTCGTCCCATCCGTGAAGTGAGGCGGGATAAAAGTGAGCCGTTCAACCCTACCAGATTAGGAATAAGACCTCCCAAGGACGGGGAAAGAAAAGCTCTATGCTTCAAGGATGTATGGATGGGAAATCGGTTTGCTGTGTAAACATTGTCACAAATGGTCCTCATTAAGTACTAAACTCACAGTAAACCAGCGAGGATAGCACCAGGATCTGATGTGGCAGTCGGTGGACTGACTGGCTGAGCTGGTGGAGGCACAGGTGCGGGTGCTCGAGAAGGAACTTGTATGCTAACTAATTGTTCTTTAATAAACTCCTTCAATCTGTGCATAAGATACAACGATTAATTACGAGGTGCATATAGATTCTATAAACATTTTTGTTTTGGTCTAAACAGATTGAAACATACTCAGAAGTCAGCGCAGGATCTCCAGATGCAACGGTCATACGCAACTGGGTTCTATCTGCTGGATCTGTTTCTATTCTTATCTGATAGAAAAGAAATTTCCGATGAGAGAGTTGTCATTTAGCAGTGCTAATAGAGTCGTAAAATATCATTGGCTCCAAACAAGCAGCTAAGCAAAGAAAATTGAGGTGTAGCAACACAGGGGAGGGGGGTGGTTCACTGCCAGACAAC
>CAIGRK010015983.1:0-17096 GCA_903798315.1 Fraxinus greggii | reverse complement strand
TGAATGCTTGTGAAATAAAAAATCTCAATTTCATATCGTACTGAGAGGAATCAATGTTAAGCATGTTTTATATTTTGTGGCACATTTCCGTAAATGATGTATTCATTGTTATAAAAATTGCATCAACCCCATTTCCTTCATTCGTCCATTTCCATTCCCAATGACCACTTTCAATAGTTTGAAATTCACCAAGGTAACAGATTGGGACACGTGCTGATGCTATATCTGCATTACGAATTTTAATATTAGAAAATAATTATATAAATCTTCTAGAGCGAAAAAAATAACAAAATCGACTCGTGCGAGCCCAGACGTGCGGGCCACGCGGGCTCGGATCGGTCCGGCCTAGACGGATCCATCCAGTTGCATCAGACGGATCCCCCNCATATCGTACTGAGAGGAATCAATGTTAAGCATGTTTTATATTTTGTGGCACATTTCCGTAAATGATGTATTCATTGTTATAAAAATTGCATCAACCCCATTTCCTTCATTCGTCCATTTCCATTCCCAATGACCACTTTCAATAGTTTGAAATTCACCAAGGTAACAGATTGGGACACGTGCTGATGCTATATCTGCATTACGAATTTTAATATTAGAAAATAATTATATAAATCTTCTAGAGCGAAAAAAATAACAAAATCGACTCGTGCGAGCCCAGACGTGCGGGCCACGCGGGCTCGGATCGGTCCGGCCTAGACGGATCCATCCAGTTGCATCAGACGGATCCCCCGAACGTCTGTGTCGGATGGATCGGATGGCCCCAACGACCGGGGGCCTGGGTTTACCCTTATTAGATGATCGTGAATTTGTCTGAAATTATACATGTAGATGAATATTTTTCTCGTTTTTGTTAAAAAGGATTATAGATCCATTTAAGATCGTAAAATTTTTAAATATCTATGTCGAAATAAGATTTAAAAATTAAAATAATGTATTAATTTAACCGAAGCAAATTTTAAAATACGTAAATATACTTACCGATTCCACCCGTAGCTGTGAATTATATTTCCTTGTTGAGTGTTTGATACATTTATCTATTTTCAAGTTTGAAACAGATCAAAAATGAAACAATTTTTATCTGTGTTGGAGTAAACAGATAAAGAAAGTGATTTGGTTTTGAAATTTTAATTGGAAATATTTGGATTCTTTATAACTTGAAAAGGATATTATTGTCTTTTAAACAATACCATATTTTTGNATTTTAAAATACGTAAATATACTTACCGATTCCACCCGTAGCTGTGAATTATATTTCCTTGTTGAGTGTTTGATACATTTATCTATTTTCAAGTTTGAAACAGATCAAAAATGAAACAATTTTTATCTGTGTTGGAGTAAACAAATAAAAAAAGTGATTCGATTTTGAAATTTTAATTGGAAATGTTTGGAGTAAACAGATAAAAAACAATACCATATTTTTGTAATTGTTTAACATTTTAAGGGTAGTTCTGTCTTTTACACATATTTAGGAAATTGTGGTGAATGTTAAATTTTTGTTGGTCAAAGTGGAAATTGGCTCATTTGACTTGCCCAATTGAAAAAGTACCCCATGTCAACCCTGTTGTTCTTTAATTTGACCAAAATTTTTAATCATTCACCGTAATGACTTTTCAACACGTAAAAGACAAAATTATCTTTAAACATATTATATAATTACAAAAAATATGGTATTGTTTGAAAAATAATAATACCCTTTTCAAGTTATAAAGAATTTCAAACACTTCCCACTTAAAATTTCAAAATCAAATCACATTTTTTATACCAAGAATTTCAAACATTTCCCACTTATATTTCAAAATAAAATCACTTTTTTTATCTGCTTACTCCAACACAGATAAAAACGGTTTCATTTGTATCTGCTTTGAAATCTCATAAATTTATCAAACGCTCAACAAGAAAATATTATTTATAGCCCTCACTCGAAATCGGTAAGTATATTTACCTATTTTTAATTTCACTTTCTTTAGAACATTTTTTTAATCTTTAAATCTTTTCTCGGTATAGACATATAAAAAATTTATGATTTTAAACGGGTCTATAATTTTTTTAACAAAAAACGAGAAAAAAATTTATTTGCATGTATATTTCAGACTGAAATACAAATTCATCTAGGCCGGCTGGAAACAGTCGTCTGTTTCCAACAATCTGGGTCGGCCGGAAATAACTGGCTATTTCTGGCCGGCCGAGACTGTTGGACTGGCTGGAAGCAGCTTTTTACTCATTTTTCCTTCTAATCATAATTTTTTAAAAAAAATATGTTTCCTAATGTAGATATGAGATCGGCTGCAGTCACAGTTCGTTACTTCGGTAAATTTGAAATGAATGAAAATGGTTGATGAGTTTGGAAATAGACAAGTGAAAGACATGGTGTGATTGCAACTGTAATGACATCAAGTATATCATATGCATAAATGTACCATGATGTGCAGAAAAAGCTCAATGTCGATCCCTTCGAATATGACATGGAATTGAGATTTCTATTCAATAACAACGAACATATATCCATTTCAAACCCGCCTGTAAAAGTTAACTCTGAAGATGAAATCAAGGTTTTAATTGAATTAAACCAAAATTGCACGACTCCTATTTATGTAACTTTAGCGAATAGGAATGTCCTCGAGAGTGAACATGAAGATCCCGATGGAGGGGATCATAGTGTGAATGATTTTTGGAACACATTGGAGATAGCTCGTAAGGATGATGTGGTTATTCCCGATACAGTTGTTCCTCACCATGATCACACTGTTACGCACAGAAATCACCCGATAGTTCAAGAAAATGAGAATGAAAATGAATTTACAAATGATGATTTAATTGCTTTATTCCATTGGAGACATGATTCGAGTGGGAGCTCATAGCTTGGATAAGTACACGGACCTCTAATAGTTCCAGTGTAGTTCCTGAGGATGAAAATTTATATATCTAGCAACTGTTTGAAACAAAGAAAAAATTGCAGGAAACTGTGCACCAGATTGTTTTGAAACACAATTTTGAGTTTAAAGTGAAAAAATCGAACATGTCGACGTATACAATTATCTACATTGAAGACAGCTGCTATTTGCATTTGAAGCACCGAAGATGGACACGAATGAGTTCTTTGTAATTCTTAAGTATGCAAGGGAACATACTTGCGAAGTGGGTATTCGTCAAAATGATTACAGGTAAGCCCGAACGTGGTTCAATTGTTGACAAATAATGCAAAAGTTTCAGGATCCACGAACGATCTACAGGCCTTTGGACATCATTAATGACGTTCGTCGAGAGTAAGGGGTGGTCATGAGCTATCAGAAGGCCAAAGAAAGCGTATTGGAGGACTTAATGAGTTCGACCAAGGATAGTTATGCTAAATTGGCCAGAGATTGCTATAAAATGGGGAAAACTAATCCTGGATCGACATTTTTTATTGAGACGAAGGCGAAAATCGCTTCAAGTATTTCGTCATGGTCCTTGGACAATACATTCGAGGATTTCGCAATGCGATGCAACAAATAATTTTAGTCGATGGTACAACTTTTAAGGCTAGATACGAAGGCGAGTTGATGATTGCAACATGCCAAGATCTCAACATCTAAGTTTACCCACTTGCATTCGACATAGTCGATAGAGAGAATGATCTAGTGATGCATTGATTCTTCACAAAATTGAGGAAAGTAATTGGGGACGTCGAGAACCTTGTATTCGTAACTGACCAGAGGCTTAATAATAAATGGTATTGCCAAAGTCTTTCTCACTTAATAATTTATTGCCACCCAAAGTCGGACCATGTGTTCCAGAACGTAGACATATGTCTAGAATACCATCTACCGGAGAATTTTTCCAATCTCATAAGTGAGGAAGGTGCAGCACAACAGGGCATACTCTTCGATTTTGTGCAAGTCGAATTCATCTACATAATAATTCAACGGATGTGTAATCTATTTGTATGTTGCATAATTATTGTCATCGTTAAATATTCAATTAAATATTCTAAGTTACATTTACTTGTAATTGATTATACTGTCAAATATGTTCAGAATTAACAACTTACATGTTCATCATTGACCCAAAAGGAAATATAAAAAGACAAAAGGAGTGAAAGGACCAAAAGTGTACAAATTTGTGAACCTGGGGACCAAAATGCATTAGTTTCAAAAGTTAAGGGACTTTGGATGCAATTTATGAATGACTTTATTGAAATGGAAGTCAAAATATGAGAACCAAATTGTACAAAATCATAAATTAAATTTTCAATATTTTCAATTATTTCATAATAAAGGAGGAATTAAATATACAATGTTTATGGATCACATTCGAATTCATACAAATCGCACGCTAATTATTCCTTCAATTTTGTATCCATGATTGGTTGATTCTATTAACCTTATGTTCTATACTTCAAAATTCAATATACTTTATTGCAAACATGCCGCGATCACCACTGCAATTGAATAATAACATGTTTGTTCGATACCATAAAGCTAAAAACTAAGTTTCCAAGTTAAAAAAATTATAAACAATTACGATCTCGACGGTCTCGCCGTCGTTGTGTCCCGCACGATTGCTAGTCTATCATTCACAAGCACATCCGCTTGGACATCCATCACGGGAACGATCACAGCCATCGACTCCAATTTAAGCTCGAGTTGGCCCTGTGTTAGACAGGAATGATCAGAGTCGTACAAATAGACAGTGGAATCAGCAAAGACGATCTCCATGGCAATGTAGTGATAATTCGCGATCACTGAAATATATATATGCGTACAACCCTCCAATGATTTTTCCCGGTACTCGACCACATCCCTATGACCCACTTAACAATATATTCATGCAACATGTACTCATTACCCATAAATTAAACCGACTAATAATTAATGGTAACGATACATACGAACTCAGTGCTCAATATGAATTAGCCAGGAATGTCAAATGAATTTGGATACCTTCGAGCCCGATCACACAACAAGTCCAGCGAAGTCGATGTGCTACATCAGGAAACACCAATAAAAAATAGAGAGAGTTATTTCATTTAAGAAACAAAAAATTATGTATACATAATAAATAACAATATGACTGTCTCACTTACATCATCGGCGAGCTAAGTTCCCAAAGTGGTGATGTCCTGGAACCACTTATAAGCGTCCGAGATTGTCCTTACACCTACCTAGTGGCTAGCTCTGCAAAAAGAAACAGAAAAAATTTTAAAAGAAGAAAAGATGAATTAACGTAGCGTACTTCACATAAATCATAAAATACTTACCCGGCATAATTCTTTTTCACACCATCTCGAGCGCTTTCCATTTGGCATGATCTCCCTCCCGAAAGAGATTAGGATACATCCCACGATGAACGTCCTTCTCTTCACCTCAATCGTAAAGAGAGATATGACGTATTGTAACGGCAATCTCGGCCTCTTGTCGACCACTTGATTTAGCATGTCAACATCACGCCTCTTACCTTTTGTCACGTTTGACGTCCTCTCCTCCTCTGTCATCAGAGCCATCCCCTCCGCCTCGGGCACCCTATCGGCCTCGGGTACCCCATCATCCTCGATCATCGGGGCCATCCCCTCCGTCCAAAATGCAGCATCTGGCCACAACGGTGAGTGGCCCCGATCTTCATCACCCTTTCCATCGCCCCGTCTATTACCCTATCCATTGCCCGTCTATCATTCCCTCGTATTCCTGCAACATCTTGACGTAAACTCGATATCTCGTCGCTCATCTTTCGTCTCAGCACTCCTACCTCCTTTAGTAGCGCGCCCAGCACCTCTCTCATCTTCGCTACAAATCCAGTCAGAAGGACATACAGATCACCCTGTGTAAGAGATCCACGTGAGAGGTGCCTAGATGGAGATGGAGGAGATCTCATCGATGGCAGAGATGATCCTCTCGGCAGCAGAGGTGATCCCACCGGCGGAGATGATCATCGATCAGCTGGTCCACGCTCCTTTACAAATAACACTAAAAATTATTAATTTCGTTAAAATAGACTAACTTAGACAAAACGATAATCAATAAATTATATTCAATTTATATACCCGATCTCAGTCCAGGATGAAATCGAACATTTGGTCACGTAGAGTATGCAGAAAGGCTAATTCACATACAAAACCTCGACCCTCCTCCTCCATCGACGGCGTCAACTCAATTAGGACCTCAAGCTAACATATTGACATTTTAACTAATTAACGATCATGTGATGAAATTTTGAAATGACATACAATATAAATCTAAAATGTATAATAATCACCTTAGGGTCGTCTAGGAGGCTGATAATTGTTTCCTGAACAAACATCTGTCTGCTCGAGATACTTGTCAATGATGCATCTGAGGGCAGCGTGTCTGCCCCTGCCTCTCAAATCGAGTACCTAAGTGGGGGACCGTCTCATATGCTAAGATCTGTAACACATATACTTATTATATATAAATTTAGTATACATTTTTTTTAATGTTTATTATGTTAATCATTTACCCGCACTGCCAAGGCAATCCATGTGTAAAATACTTATGCATGGACCCCTTGGGCTTTAAGTGTGATATGGTGAAAACGTGTACGATGTCCTCAAATTATCTCCGACCCCACGATTAGTTGTTGAACGCATGGATGTTGTCAACAACTTTTAAATGAAAAATGTCGACATTAGTCTTCTTGTGATGACACCTCATCATGTTGTCAAGATGTAGACCAATCCAAGTTTCAATCTATCCAACATCTGGTCACACTCCCTGATCAAGCCCATCAACTAGGGTAGAAGTACCGTCACTTGTCCTAGGAAATATGTCTCGTACAGCCTATTGCTTTTCTCGGTGGCTGCCTCGGCCTATAATCTTCAATCTAGTGATCAAGGCAAACTCAAACATGTAGAAACTAACAACCTTGCCCCCGAGGTCGAAGTGGAGGACATTGCCATTGACTGGCCTATGAAGCTGACATAGTAGTACATCGATAATCTATCAAGAGTACCACACCTTTTACAACTGGTACAGAGGCCATATGAAGGATCGTTGGAGCGCGTCTTCGTGCTGATCGTCAAGCAGCTCCAATACAGAAGTAAAACTCTCAAAGCCACTGTTCCAAGTAGCTTTTCCCCCATCCCCGTCTCAACTCAGCATACAAACGATACTCCATCCTGCAAAAATTCAAATGTTAGAATATTGAACAAGAGATAATAAAATAACGTATAATCTAAGAAAATCAAGCGAACCGAATTGTATCTACCATGCACAAGACATGGAAGCTAATAAAAAAAATAAATGATTTAATAAATTGAAGAAGAAGCTTGAGAAATAAATTAAATGTAAATTAAGAAATAATTAATTCAATTACATACAAATTAATGACCAAAAATAAAAAAAATGAAAAATAAATTAAAGAAAATTAGAAAAAAAAAATAAAGTAAGAATATTAAAAAGTATTTTAAATTGGAAAAATTATGATAATAAGAGACAATAATTAATGTATTTTTTAAATTATTACCAAAAAATTTAAAAAATTAAAAAAAATTAAATTATAAAAATTAAATAAAGAATATTAATATTATTTAAAAATTAACGATTTGTTTAAAAAGAATATTTAACTAAAAAGAATTTTAAACTTTAAAAAGGGAAAAAATAATTTGGTTAAAAAGAATATCTAATTTATTAATTTTCAATTTAAAATTATTTATTTAATTTAAAAAGAATTAAAATTTCTTAATTTATTTAATTTAAAATTATTTATAAATTTTAACAAAAAATTATAAATAATAAAAAATTATAAGTAACAAAAATTTATAAGTGATAAAGTAAATGAAATAAAAATTAAAGAGCAAAATAAAAACGAACATTAAATAAATAATGAAAATATTATTTAAAAATGGAAATAATTAAATAATTAATAAAATGAAAAAAAGGACAGGGGCCAACTATTAAATAATTAAATTAAATAATTAAATGATTAATAAAGTAACTGAAAAAAATTAAATAATTAACAGTCTTGGGCCTCATTGTTTAACAGTTGGCCCCCGACTATTTACGGCTGGAGATCGCTATTTCCGTTGATCTCTAGCAATAAAAATCAATTCCTCTCTCCCAAAACATGTCCAAAATCTAGTCTATTCAAACATCTACCTAAATAATCAACAAATAAGCCAAAATTACACAATCATCTACACTTTATATGAAAAATACATTTCATAGTCACTAAAACTAGCATTGTTGATTCGTCGGTGACTGGGTTCTTTGTGTGATGGTCGGCGCCTGTCAGTGGATTGTGGTGCTTGGTGTTGGTCTACTGTTTCGATTGGATTGACCGTGGGTATTTTTGGCCTTTTGACTTGAGAGAACTGGCGAGAGAACTTTCCTTATATTTTATCTTTTTTTTTTTATTAGATGGTCAAAGACCATTTTGGAAAGACTTGGCCATTTCCCACTATTTCCTCCACATGGAAGAGGCTTGACACGCTCATGTATGAATATCCCACATGCGAGTGCATTGAGTTGTGTTCCCAACTTACGGTATTTTATCATGTTGGTCCCCAATCTAATAAACAGAGTAAAATAATCACCAACCTAATAAGATAAGCATAAACCTAGTCCTAGCAATGAATATAGTTTGTTCTGTGCTAAATGTTTACGTATTTTTCGCATGCTTACTTTTTAGAGGGGCAAAATTATCCCACCATTATCTCATTCATTTCTCATCATAGGTATCAGCTTTGAGTTGTAACAGATTTAGGAATTCAGGTGAACATGGTGCAGTCACTAGAAAGCTGCTTGAGCGACCTCCTAATATAAGGAAGTATTTTTTCCGGCCGAACTAATACAGTGGCTACAGGGGCTCACTGGGTATTGGCTCTGCCCGTGACTTCGAGTCACTTTAACATACTATCCCTTTGACTGTTTTGTATTCTACCTTGTTTTCTCTTTCAAAATGACTTGTATTTTCCTCATGAATTCAAATAGTAAACTCATAAAATTGCATTCGTTTTAATGACATCGTACAGAATGTTAAGGCTCCACAACACTATACACTTTTATACTGAGATTTTCATTTTTTTTGGTTCTTTTATAAATTGTAGAAAGTGTTGGGAAGTTAGGCAAATATGTAAGACGATATAAAGAAACAATGCACCAATATACATATTTTCTTCTTTCTTGTGCAAGTCTAATCGTAAGCTATAAATAGAGCAATAATCAAATAAATAATGGGTGAAAATAACAACATAATATTTAACGTGATTCAGTATTGAGCCAATATCTACTACCCCAACTTCAAATAATATTTCACTACAATCAACTTTTATAGCATATTACTATCACGGTGGAAAGAGAAGCTGCAATCGAAAGGATTAGACCAAAGCCTTAATTTGATTTTAGCATACAAGTTTGTGTAACTGTGACATGTTCTACCTAAACCATTACCTACATGTGACATATAAGTTTGTGTGATTGTGACATGTTACGTTATGTTATTAGATTGTGACCTAAGCCTTAACTTATATGTGACTTATGTGATTGTAACCTGCCCATGTATGTGACCTATAAGTTTGGGCAATTCTAACCTAGTATGTTGTCTATTGTGACATAAGCAATTATTTGTGACATGTTATTTTTGCGTGATTTTGGTTTACAACCAAGAAATCGTAGTGCCCGGTTTGTCTTGATTTCCAATTGATGAACAATAAGGAAAATAGAACTTGCGTCATTTCTTGATAGATTATGATGCTACATATATAAGAATGATCATGAGGTTAATTGTTCGGTTACTTGAACACTAGAAAGCAAATTTGCTTTAAGGAAACAACGTGAAGTTGTTACAATAGCATTTCTCCTCCTGAATTTAGTTTCTGTAAGTTATAATTGTTGGAAATAATAGCAACAATGGAGAGACGAGATAGAAGATGAAGATGGAAACAACAAAATGTAGTAAAAGCCAAGACTTGGACACGTGATTAACGTTGTCCTCAAACGATACTTACCTCCTCTCCAAATGCTTTAAAGTATTTAACTGAAAAATAGTTTGTAGGATTTATCAAGCCTAGAGAAAGAATACTAAATGAACTTGAAGAAAACTTAAATTGTTTGAATATGGTTTGATGAATTTGGAATAACAAGGTATGGATTTCTTCTTGTTAATTGATTCTTTGAAATGGAATAATTTGATGAATTTGGAATAACAAGGTATGAATTTCTTCTTGTTAATTGATTCTTTGAAATGGAATACTGACTCATATTTATAGTATTCAACTAATACACCACGAAATGGTTCCACAATTCATGAACAGGCGGAATCCATTCACCAAAATGCACTAGAAACCAAACCAGAAAATCAACAATAACGACTACTTTTTAAAACCATGTGATTGCATGGCTATAGGCATTTTGGTCTTGGTAAATGCAAAGGTGTCTCATGCGATCGCATAGTCAAATAGCCCATGTGATCGCATCGGCAAAAATCAATTGCCCAATTTTGTGTATTCACAATCCATCCCATTTTGGCCCCACTAAAGCCCACTTGTCAATCTACTATACTTATGTAACTTTGAACAAATGGAACAAGTTCAACAATCCTCCACTTACTCAAAATTATATAAATCTCATATTGAAACTTAACAACTCTTATGCATAAGAATTAAATATCTTTCAATTTGAATCTAACTATAGTTTAAATCTGATAAAGTATCATCAGAATTTCAGGTAGCATGAAAGCTTTAAACCAGTTATTCCTTGTGACAATACCGATGAAATCACACATTTAAGTGCTATGTTTTCACAAGTTCCTCAAACTTGCTTAGTGTTATTATGGTCTTGCACTTATCCTATTCGTGGATCTCTTAAAAGAAAAACTTAACTCTCTATTGTGGGGTTCCACCTCGAAATTCATATAGGTGAAATTCTTCTAGTATTTTTGTTACTTTTAAAGATACTTGTATCCTGTACTGAACTTCATTAAGAGTTTTATAACTCATCCATCCAATCGTGACAACCAACACTATTCATCAATGAAAGGGTTTTAAATAAGTTAATAGTGCTAAAACTTATCCAGTTATTGAATGACTTGTTATTATCTTTTGAACCTATATATACTTGTTTAGTATATTTTGGTTGTATTGCTATCATTAATGGACTTTTAATCAAGGAGTTTCAATTACATCATTCCCGATGTTGATCTAACTATCTCTCTTGTACAATGTTTAGTCAACGGATAAGCTAAATTCTCACTAGACTTAACATATGTAATAAATTATTCCATGCTTGATTATTTTTCTTACATATTCATGTCTTAGACTGATATGTCTAGACTTTTCATTATATATTTCACTATAAATTATGTTACACGTACACTCTTTTTTCCATCATTTTTTACATCATGCTACTTGGCGATATCACATTGGACAGTTTTAAGAAACACACACTTTCCCGCCGACAATTTTTTTTTGAAAACAATGAAGTGTCGAAAACAATGTCAAACTTTGAGTGTAAATTTACCATTGTTCTTCGCTATATGCTTGTGCTAAGATGTCTTGACTATCACACAAGATAGATATCGAAAAAATATCCTTTGCACCTAAAGGAATTTTGTAAAGAAGATCCTTTAGAAACTCAACCACTTTTCTTATTTCAACCAATGCTATTGATTTTGAATCCATTGTTGAGTGTTTAATGCATGATTGTTTCTTAGACTTCCAAAAAATTGCAACTTCTCCAAGAGTAATACATAAATTGAAATAGACTTGCTTTCTCCCATACTCGATAACCAACTAGCGTCGATATATCCTTCTAGGATAGTCAGGAACTTTGTATATTGTAGTCCACGGTTTTTAATTTTCTTCATGTAACCAAGAACCATTCCTATGGCCTTCCAATGTTTCAAACTTGGATTGCTGGTAAACCTACTCAGTTAACTCAAAGCAAATGCAACATTTGGTCTTGTACATTGTACTGCGTACATAAGACTCCCAATGGTAATTACATATTCAATTTGAGCTACGACCTTTCTATCGTTTTTCATTAACTTGATAATTAGACCCAACGGGGTATTTACCTCTTTGATATTCAAATGTTTGAACTTATTTATCACATTTTCAACATAATTTGATTAGCTTAATGAATAACCCCCACTATCATTCTTAACTTTGATACCAAGAATAGTGTATACTTGTTCAAGATTCTTCATTTTGAATGTAGAGATCGAAATCTCTTCGTTACTTTAATCCATTTTATATCATTGCTAATGAGTAACATATCATCCACATAAAGACATACAAATATAATTATACTATCACACGCTTTAGTAAATATACATTTTGTGCTCTAAAACGCTCCTATTGGTGGCTTGTAAGCAATAAGCTTGGGCAAAATGCCTCGCTTCACTTCTAGACGCTTTTTTTCCAATTTCTAAACAATTCAATTTTTTCTTCCTCTCTTTCGTCTTCCCTAGGCGAGCTTTATTACCTTATTTTAAAATGTCTTTTATTTGATTTTATCTTATTAATTTTTTTAAAAAAATCATTTTACTTTAATTTTAAGTTTTTTAAAAGATTTTATCTGTGCAAAAGTTAAAATTGACTTTATCTAAATAGTTAAATAAGACTTTAGGTACGGTGTTATCTACATTATATAATTATGGTTTTAAGTCTCGTTATTTTATTGCGAACTTAAAAACCATATAAGTTCATATAAATCTATTAAGTAGGAATTGTCTTGTTGAAAATTGAAATTATGAAAAATGTTCTAATTTTTGCATCTTGAAAACTAGAAAAATGTATAATTGACAAATGAAAGTAATATTTTATAATTTTAGATGTTTGATATGTATTATTTTAAATATTAAATGATTTTTAAAATGATTAAAAATTTAAAACAATATTAAAAATAAGAAAACAAATTTTTACGTTTATTCCTTGCCTAGGCTCGCTTAAGTTTTAAATCTTGAAGTTTCATCCCACTCTTAACCACGCTTTATGCTTATATACTGAATTATGATTAAAACCATTTGACATAATTTTAGTGTCAAATTTCTCATGCCACTTTTTAGGTACTTTTTTTAATCCATATAACCTTATGTTAATTTTTCGGTAGAACAAACCCTTCCGATTGTTCCATGTAGACCTCCTCATCAAGATTCTCATTTACAAATATCGTTTTGATATTCATTTGATGAATATGTAAATCAAATATTGATGCTAATGCAAACAAGATCCCTATCGAGAATATCCTAGCCACAAGTGTATATATGTCAAAATAGTCGATTTCTTCCTTTTGTCGACTCCCTTTAGTTACTAATCTAACTTTATACGTGTTGAGTATAATATTGGAATTATATTTCCTTCTAAATACCCATTTACAACTAGTAAATTTTGATCCCTTTGGTAAATCAACAATTTCCCAAGTGTTGTTCGATAGAACAGAATCCACTTCATCACTTATTACATCTTTCCAAAATATGCAGTCTCTAGAAGACATTATTACAAGCCTTAGGACCACTTTCAACTTGAAGAACAAAAGAAATTGATCTTGCAACATCCTTCCTATCTTCCTCTATTAAGTAGAGAGAAATAAGTTGGGAATTTATTTCGTTTGATCCAAGATCATTTTCTTTTCTAATTCTTTTACTCTTTCGAAGTTTACTTGATAGTTCAATGTCTCTCATAGATATTTCTACTTGTGATTCTTCAGGAGCTGGAATGTCTACATGAGTTTCTTTTTGAGAATTTCTTGTTGTCAATACATTCTCGAAGAACTCTACATCCCTCGATTATATTTTAACATTGGATTATAAGTTTAATAATCGACAGGCTTTGCTATTTAAAACATGTACCACAAATGCACATTTAATACCTCTAGGGCCTCATTTGGTTATCTTAGAATTCTTATTCTTGCAATAAGAAAGAAATCCCACACTTTGAAATAATTTATATTTTGTTTCCTTTATTTCCATATTTCATATGGAGAAACCTTATATTTTTTAATGAAATCCTATTTAGTATATGATATGCACTAAGTAAAGCTTTACACCATAAATTCAATGGTAATCCAACATTTAATAATATGGCGTTAATCATTTCTAAGAATGTTCTATTTTTTCTCTATGCTAAACCATTTTGTTCAGGTGTACGTGGTGCAGAACATTGGTGTATAATGCCATTTTTTCACAATATATGTTGCATTCAATTGAAAAATATTCTCCATCTCTATCACTTATAAAGAGTCTTTATTTTTCTTCCTAACTAATTTTCGACTGCTGCTTTATATTCATTAAATTATTAAAAACTTCATCTTTATGTTTTAGAAATATACATAGGTACACCTAAAACAATTATCAATAAATGTAATAGAAATCTATTATCGCCTCTTGTTAACATGCTCTTCAACTCACAAATAATGGAATGCACAAGTTCAAATAATTGTAATGATCTTTCTACATTACAAAATAACTTTTTAATCATATTAGATTTAATGCAAGTTTCATATTTATCTAGGTTATCAACTTCACATGATATCAATCCATATTTAACCATTCTTTTCATTGTACTAATACCTGTGTGTGCTAATCTACCATGCTATAAATTAAATGAATCAATCATATAAGTAAAATAATTATTTTTATTAGAATCATACTCAACAGTATATAGTTTGACCATCCATTTACTCGAAATAGCCTTTACCAACGAAGTACCCATTTCTAGTTAAGATATGTTTTTCTTATTCAAATACGGATTTGATTCCCGATTTTCCCAAAAGAACCCCACTCGTGAAGTTTCTATTCATTTTGGTACATGAACATTGGTCAAAGTAATCTTCTTTCCCTAAGTAAAATATGCCATTGATGTTCCATTTGCCAATCACTTTAGATCCTCCTTCAGTTCCCATTTGAATCTTTTGTCCACCAACAATGTCATGATAAGTTTTGAAAAAAGGAATTATCATAACAAACAATCAAACATGGATTGGAGCATATGTGTCATACCACCATCCTGAAACTTTTCTTTGGATTGCATTGATTTCACTAACCCTAGCGATAATCTCTTTAACGGAGTTCACATTTCCCTCATTCTTTGATTGCTTTTTATGCATATAATCTCTTGCACAATGTCCCAATTTTCCACATGCATAGCAAGGTCTTTTGGATTTGTTTTTGAACTTTTCTCGATCCTTTTTAGGACTAAGAGGCTTTCCATTTTTTTTGTTTTGGTTGGAGTGATCAACATTGTCCACGACATTGGCTTTCGATGAGCCACCATAAGAACTATTGGTCTTATCTCGTGCCCTTGATTCTTCCTCTATGCAAATAAATTTTTTATATATGTTCCAAAGAAAAATGTTCGAAGTTGTGAGGAATCTTCTTCCTATAACATTTCCAAGTTGGAGGAAATTTAGCAAAAATTGCTCCTACTTGAAATGATTTGGGGAGTTCGATTTTCACCACCTTCAATTTACTGACTATCACTTGAAGTTCATGTACTTGAGGCAACAATGAGATGTTATCTAACATTTTAAAATCGAAGTATTTAGAAATTAAAAATTTCTTAGTAGCTTCCTCCTCAACTTTGTATATATTTTCAAGTACGTTCCATATTTTTCCTTCACTGATGTAGTGTTGGTATAGAGATTGTACAAGCGATCAGAAAGAGCATCAAGAATGTGACCGCGACAAGTCAATTCGTCCTATTGTCATTTTTTCCCTCTTGGCCTATACATCTTTAGAATATTCATCGTTGCTTCAACAATTGGTTCCAAACTTGGATCAAGCACATAGAAGAACTTTAACATCATTAGTAGGAATTTGAGTTTGTCTTGTCACCGGGTGAAGTTGGTTCCATCGAACCTATCCAAACGAACTAAATCTTGGTTTAGCAACTTGATGGTTGTCAAAGTAGTTTGTCTCCATTGTAGTACAAATATTGTTAGAGATTGTTGGAAATAATAGAACAATGGAGAGAGAAGATAGAAAATGAAGATGGAAACAACAAAATGGAGTAAAAGCAAAGACTTGAACAAGTGATTATCGTTGTCTTCAAACGATATTTGCCTCCTCTCCAAATTCAATAAATGATTAAATGACAAATAATTTGTAGGATTTATCAAGCCTAAATAAAGAATACTAAAGCACAAGTAATTCTTTCAAAATGAACTTGAAGAAAACTTAAAATTGTTTAAATATGATTTGATGAATTTGGAATAACAAGGTATGTATTTCTTTATGTTAATTAATTATTTGAAATGGACTAGTAACTCATATTTATAGTATTCAACTAATACACCACGAAATGGTTCCAACGATTCATGAAAAGTTGGAATACATTCACCAAAAGGCAGTAAAAATAAAACTAGAAATTCAACCATAACGGCTAATTTTCAGAACGATGTGATAGCATGGCTACAACCATTTTGATCTCGATAAATGCAAAGGCATCCCATGCGATCTTATAGCCACGCATGGGCAAAAACCAATTGCCCAATTTTGTCTATTCACAATCTATCCCATTTTCGCCCAATTAAAGCCCCCTTTCCAATCCGCTATATTTATGTAATTTTGAACATCAAGTCCAAAAATAATATGTGAATCTTCTTTGTACTGGCTCGTTAAATTGCAATATTTTCTAGATATTTAGCTAAAGGCTCCGGAAAAGGTTCAATATTATTAACTCTATCCATGTTTTTTTTCTAAATGCCAGCTTATTGAGACATTTGAGAAAGCTCTGGGAAAATGGTCAATGTCAAAATTTTCTTGGCAAGTTAGTTACGAATTTCCTCTTATGAACTTGATGATGAATCATTACAAAAAAAATGGTATTTTGCAACTTGCAAGAGGCTACATTCATCTATTGCATATTTCTAAAAGGGACCTATCGCAGCATTCTAATAAGTGCTTGTTACCGTTGGTTAACTCAATTGAGATTCAACAACAGTATTTTAATGCATGTTGCTATTGTGTCCTTTAGTAACGTTTGCTGTCTGTTGTAAAAGAGTTTACATAATTACCGTGTTTTGCAACGTGCATTTTACCCCTTGTTAAAAATCTAATCTTTTAGCAACGTTCATTGATTGTAGCTGAAACTAACTATTTTGCAAAGTTCTTTGAATCTTGTTGAAACACATTATTAGCAACATTCATTGCATGTTGTTAAA
>CAIGRK010015873.1:0-11855 GCA_903798315.1 Fraxinus greggii | reverse complement strand
CAATTTTATCTTTTGAACTCAATAGGCTAATGTGGAAATATTGTTCAAAGAAAACGTCAAAATGGAAATTTGGTAGTTTGACTGTGTTATTTTTAAAAGTACCCCGCTCATAGAGAGAAGGGCTCAGGCAGATTTTAGAGAGAAGCAAGCGAGATTCATTTCAATTTGGATTCGAGTCTTTTCCCTCTTTTTGTCCACATTATTATGGGATGAGAATGAAAAGTATAATCGTTATTGGTTTCCACACAAAAGATACAAATTTATAATTGATGATTTGATGTAATGATTAAAGGCTTTATTTTTCACTTTTATGGATAAAGTATTAAAATTAATTTCTCGCGCGAATTTGCTGCGATTTTGACACAAATAAATTTTTGAAAAGAAGACGCCAGCTAAGCAAGTGTAAGAGATTGTGTAATTGGGTGGGCTCATGTAGCACTACCCTTTTAGCAAATAGCAATAGTTGTACCGTGACACTAGGTGACGCTTTGGCACTCGGTAGTCTGAGTCGTGTCACCACACCCAATCAAAAATCAGGAAAACAAAAATATGACGAAAATAAGAAAATGCATGAAAGTGACGTCATCCCGTAAGCCCCATTCCCTCCCTGTTGTAGTGTTCTCCTACTTCAATAAATTAAAAAAAAAACGCAAAACCCCCCCTAACTCGACCATTTTTGCGATCAATCGACTCAATTCAATACGCCATTGCTATTCAATTGGGCAAAAAGTGGGAGGAAACAAGATTAAGCACAAGAAATGCATTCTTTCGGGTACAGAGCCAACGCCTTACTGACGTTTGGCGTTACAATTCTGGCGCTGATGTGCGCCATGGCCTCTTTCTCCGACAACTTCAATTCGCCTTCTCCCACCGCCGAAGTGCAAGTATGTTTCTCACATACACGAGTTTGACCATTTTTTATGGTTAATTTACATATCTAGATCTGTGCTTGACTTGGTTGGAGATTTTTCTAGTTTTTTAATGTATTTTGGTGGCTTTTAGGTGTTGAATATTAATTGGTTCCAGAAGAAACCGGACGGTGATGATGAGGTAATTCTGCATATCTGTGTATAGATTCGTGTGCATTTTTCTACGGTTTTCTATGTGTAGTAGATTTGTACTGATTTTTTTACTATCGGTATTTTTTGGGATCACTTATTGTGAATTTGATGATATCGTTATTTATAGTTTGTTGAAGGAAGAGCATTTAGATTACCTAAGGTAGATTTACCATACACTTGTAGCTTTGAAGGACTAGGAGTGTTCTTTTTTGCAGTGTCAAGTGCCTTTTTCTAAGTTTTATTGTGTTTGCCAGGGGATTTATACTAATCCTAAATAGGTTAAAGACTTGACCGAAGCCCAAAGTTTCCATGGTTAAGGCTCATTTTATAGGAGATATGCCAAGGGTTTTAGTACCATCACTGCTTGAGTTAACCAAGAATGGAGAATTTGATAGATCTATGCAAACCATTGAGCCTTCGTAAAAACTAAACAAAGAATGATCGAGGCTCATGTTCCGAGACACACTTACCTTTCTAAGTTCTTTGAAGTGGCGTGCAAGAGTTGTTTTAACTTTAAGCCAAGATGGCCATCCCATAGGCTGTAGCATACTTTATTGAAAAATTCAATGAGGCTAACCGGTGATACTTGCATAAAAGAGTTTTGCCATCTTGAACTCGATTTTTTTGGAACGGTATTTGCAGCATACCTCATCATATAAACTAATAAGTCATAGACTAGAAGCCTTCCAAATGACTGTATCAGGCTATCAGCCTTTGAATTTTGATTTCCACTTTGCTTGTAATAATTTCTGAATTGCTTTGAACTTCAGTGCATCAAAACTAGTTTCTATTAGTTCCAAAAATTATGTTCCTGATTACTCGGGTACAGTAGTCACCGACTTCATGGCAGAGAGACAACAATGTGGTATGGGAACACGATTTTTAGTTACTTTTCAAGAAGTGGGTTGAGTAACATTGTTTGGCATTGATGAACACTGGTCTGTAATGTGGTAGAATTAGTGAAACATATATCGAATTTAAGTTAAACAGTCTTCCTAAGGACTATTGCCAAACTTGAATGAAAATGATAGTTGATGAAGTGATGTTAACAACTACGCGGGGCATGTGTCATGGCTGGCAAATATATCTTTAATCATCCTTTCTGTATTCTTTTCATGACCTGTTAGGTTCCCTGTTCCCATTTTCTCACACCCACTCTGACCATTGAAAAGTATAACTAATGGAAGTTAGAACAGAACATAATTGTTAGGTTAACTTTTCCCAATCCCTTTTGGGCTTTTATCTTATTCTTTTTTTGTTTGGGGCGGGTGGGTGTGTGGGGGGTGGGATGGTTATAGAAATTTGGACATATGACATGATGAACATGCAAAAGAAAAACAGTTATGATAATGTTCAATATCTATGAAGCCTCTTGACTTCTGCATTAGAAAGTTTGAATATTGTTAATAACTTATTGATGTTTCTCGTTTATATTTCAATATTTTTATTACATTTCTACCATCAAAATCAAAATTATGATTTTTCTGTTAGTTTTGTTATCGATGCTCCAATAGCCAAACGAAATGGATAGATTTATATAGCATAAGCAGTATGACTACCATGAGATTGAGAAGTTAGCGTCGTGAAACTTTCTGCTGCTAATCTGTCTACTTCCTGTTTCCCATGATGATAAATAAAAACTGAAAGCTACATTGCTTGTTCTCTAACAAGTACATTTCCATATTATGCAGGTCAGTTTGACGTTGAATATAACAGCAAACTTGGAAACTTTGTTCACATGGAATACAAAGCAGGTTTGTGATCTATGAAATTCCATGTCCACTTTTGCACCACTAGTCTGGAGGAAGAGTACTTTTTGTTTTTTGTAAACGAACCCCAAGAGATGATGTTGACTTGCTTTTGTGTTTGTGTAGCTTGTCCATCTGATAGTCGTAAAGATTTGGCCCCTAAGATAAGAACATAGTATCACTTCTTTACGTGATTTTTGTGGCTTAAGATTGGAACATTTTGTCCTCTGTTGCTGGAAGGATACTTCGTCTCCACTTCTTTGCCTTTTCATCTGAGCCCCACTTCCAGTAGCTTGAAATAGATTTTTAATGTACTTTCATTTATTAAGATGAGAACATATTATCACTTCTTTACCTGATTTTTGTGGCTTGAGATTGGAACATATTATCTTCTGTTGCTGGAAAAATGGATGCTTTGTCCTCACTTCTTTGCCTTTTCACCTAAGCCCCATGTCGAAGAGAGCAAAAATAGTTTTTTTATTGTACTTTCCTTTTTTTAAGAATATGTTTTCGTGTTGGACGAATCTGATAGCCACTTTCTTCTCAAAAAACTAAAGAACAAAGCTTTTTACATGTGCTCTTTCTATATTTGGTGAGATGTCATATAAACAAAGTTAACTTCTTAGTTTGTAAGCACTAGCCCCTTGGTCTTCAGAAATAGGGTTTGTAGAATTTTTGCATCAGTTCATATGGATATAACAACATTTTATCTGAAATTTGTAGGTTTTTGTATTTTTAGCAGCCGAGTATGAAACCCCAAAAAATGGGCTGAATCAGGTATGCATATTAAAATTGTTGAACTTATGTTTTGTGTTGCAATCGATTGGATGATGCGGTTGTTGTTACATTATTCTATCAGTCTGCCTGTGTTTATGGCATATGGAAGTATCGTGTATGTTAATACCTCCGTGGTTGTCATTGCTGTCTACTATTGTATATTATGGTCTATCATCTAACACATGTTTTATTAAAGGTGGATGTGATTGTTGTTTTGATGTTCAAAAACATGTCCTTGTGCCCTCTTTCTACTTTTTTATGATTTGTTTCTGTTCATGGTGTAATCATGATGCAAATTGCTGGTGAAATCAAAATAATGGATGCCTTTTCCTTTTATGGTGAATCTACCCAAGCAGTTTATGAATTGCATGTGTTCTCCAGGTCTCTACATGCATAGTTGGTAATTGTTGCTCTAAGTATTTATCGTCTTAGAAGTTTTTGAATCTTGATTGATAGATAAAAGGACGATTCATGTAATTAATTGATTCCCAATGATTTTGGGATTTCCAAAAACATTCATCTATTTGCATGTTGGGTTGAATTTTTGGTTAGGCACGCGGTCAATCCTGATAGAGAGAAGTGCCAAAGTAGTAAACGCAGGAGAAAAATGATTGGTGCTTGATTGGGATTGTTTTTCTCTTCACAATTCTCTCTTTTTGAAGATGTTTAAGGTTTTTACTTGATCAAATATTTTGGAGGGCACCAACTATTTTGATACAACGGATATGAAAGCGGCTGAACCTCATGAATAAAAGTGTGATTGCACCTGATTGTATGTTTTACATGGAATTCTTTCATGATCCCACATCAATATAATATTCAACTGTGTTCAAATGAAAAATTAGTCTACTAAATTCGTCTTGCATTCTGATTGTACTTGTTTAGAGGAATAATGGCCAATGCTGGTTCCCTGTTATGAGAGGATCTTGTGTGCTCCATAAAAAATATATACTAGATATGTAGTTTGAGCAGATATTATGTTTGAATTGCCTTGATATTGCAGCCCCCAACCACACATATTTGTGCACAATGCCACCAAAACATCACTTCTTTCATATGCTTCGGATGTCCCCTTTTCAGCATTAATGAAAAGAAAAGAATTAATGTGAAAATGATCGGAGGGAGTTTATTAGCTTAAAGTTGTCTGTGCATTCACTCTTCAAGTTGTTCAAATGCATTTTGGCAGGTTTCCTTGTGGGATGGTATTATACCAACCAAAGAACACTCAAAATTTTGGATTCATACAACAAACAAATATCGTTTTATTGACCAAGTAAGTGATTTTTGTGGAGCACTTTTGCATGTTTAATTTTAGCTGTTTTCTCATTAATCTTCTTCTTTTTTTTTCCCCCCCTCTTCTATATCATTACAGGGAAGCAATCTGCGGGGTAAAGACTTCAACTTAACGTTGCATTGGCATGTCATGCCAAAGACAGGCAAGATGTTTGCTGACAAAATAGCAATGACTGGCTTCCGCTTGCCTGAGACATATAGATGAGAATGTCCCCTGTGATATTTGATGTAACTTTATTCTTCCCTTAGTTGGAGATACAAGCACTTGGAACAAAAGTGAGAAAAAAATTTATGGATGAATTAGACCATGCAAATGAAATTAGTCATTTACTTTTAAAACTTGAAATATCAGACTTGGATGTTTTCTTCTGCTTTGAACCACTATTGTCCATCTATTTGATTCTTGACAGGTTGCAAATTTTCATAACGAGTTGTAATCTGTTGTTCCCATTTTGCTGCTCCTGACTGGAATATTGGTGCATCATTGTGTCAACTCTTGTTAGCAAATGAAGTCTTTCTATGTGGTGACAAGACTTGACATGGGGATGTGTCAACATTTGAGTAAGAGCAGCTAAAAGACGGTTAAATGGAGTCAACAGATGTCAACTCGAGGGGTGAACATAATAAATTTATTGTGTATTTGTTGTGAGTTAACTAGGATTTATTTATTTATTTATTATTATTATTATTTATTTATTTTATTATTATTATTTTTTTGCATGATTGGTTTAATCCTCTTATTGTCTGCATATTGGAAGAAAAATAAAGTAAGGCCTTGTTTGATTGCACTTCAATTTCATGGGAGATGAAAATTAAATTTCATTTTCCACCTTTTTGCATATTTGATTGTCCAAATTTTCCATGTAATTGGTTTTCCATCTTTCACCCATATGCTCATATTTTCTTGATTTTTGAGGAAAAACTTTTCCCATCTTTATTTCTTGCATGATTGGTTTAATCCTCTTATCCATATGGAGGAAGAAAAAGAAATTAAGGCCTTGTTTGATTTCACTTCAATTCCATGAAAGATAGAAATTAAATTCAATTTTTCACATTTTTGCATGTTTGATTGTCCAAATTTTTCGTGGAATTAATTTTCCATCTTTTACCTACATGCTCACATTTTCTTGGTTTTGGAGGAAAAGATTTTCCCACCAAACTGGTGGGAAAAGCTTCTCTAGGAAACTTTTTTTTTTTTGCAATAGAAATAAATTTTATCCCCATTTGTGCTAAATTCTATTCCTTGAATGAACATTTTTTATGAAAAACAAAGTTAAACGAACACTAGAAGACCACCCAAAATTTCAATATTTTGAGGTGAAAAATTATATCAATCAAACACAATTAATTGATAATTCCTAGTAACAAGTCTTAGACAATTTAATTCCCCGAAATTTATTTTTTTCCACTCAAATTTCATTCTTGCAATCAAACGGACCCTAAAAGCTATTTAGTATAATGTCTTGTTCAATATTATTTCTTGCCATTGATTTATGAATTATTTATAGGCAGTCAAATTACTTTTTATCTATGCATTAAATAAAATTTATAGAATAACATTAAGCTTATGTTTGGTCTCTATTATTTTAAAATTCAGTTTCAATTATAAATTATCCTATAAAATAATTTTACACATAAATCGAAATTTTTTTCCTTATTTTTTAATCATATATTTTGTAACGAAACACTATTTTAAAATGTATTTTGACAAAAAAAAAATAATAATAATAAAATGGAGCTGGGCAAACCTTTTACTGGTCATTTTTATTAATTTATAATTTAAACTTTCCTTTAATATTTGCTCACGCGGAGAGGGAAAACGAACACTACAATAAACAACAAAAACTGTCACAAATATAACATTAATAGCCCCGAAAACCAAATCTTAACTTATATCATTTGGAATGGCATGGCCTTCATCTTCTCCTCCTCCACTCTCAGAATTACTGCGATCTCACTGATCCTTCTCACAACCCTCCTCTTCTTCCTCCTAATCCCCCTTCCATCTCCAAACTACCCCTCAACATTTTCACTAATTCCTCGCAGGTCCCTTCTGAAGAAGAACAATTCCACTAGCTTAATCTGTTCTTTTTCCAATCTTACTTCCTCCGATGGCTTGTTTAATTACCCCTCTTTCCATTTCTGTCTATTTCGAGAAAACCCATATTTCTCTATCCCATTTCTCACTCTTGTTCTCCTCTTGCAATTCTATATCTTGGTCAAAACGGCACAGGATCGGTTCTCAGTGGTGGTTACTAAGCTTTCTACCCATTTGAAACTCTCCCCTTCAATGGGTGCCGTTACCCTTTTGGCTTTGGGAAATGGGGCCCCCGATGTGTTTGCATCTGTGGCCGCTGTCCGAGGGGGCCAACCCAGAACTGGATTTGGCGCAATTCTTTCAGCTGGGACTTTTGTGTCTGCATTTGTTGTGGGTTTCGTTGCGATTTATGCCGCACCATTCGCAGTGGATCCGGCACCATTTATAAGAGATGTTCTGTTTTACTTGACTGCTGCTTTGTTTCTGTTTTATGTTTATTTGAGTGCTGAGATTTTCTTGTGGCAAGCGATTGGATTTGTTGGATTTTATCTGTTCTTTGTTGGGTTTGTGTTTTGGATGGATATGGGATATAATATGGGGAACAAAACTAAGAGTTCAGCTGTGGAAGAGGTGGGATTGGTTAATAATGGAGATGTACATAAGGGGTTGGAGGAATTTGATTGTGAACATGGTGAACTCAATGGGAGATCCGAAGTTAGAATGAAACCGAAATTCGGGTTTTTCAAAGTCCTTTGGAAGGTATATTTTCTAATGAATTCTTTGTGATTTTCAAATGAAGTTTATGATTTTAAAGTGCTGAGATTTATGTGCATTCCAAGTTTGTTGTTTTTTTATCATCTTTTGCTAATGCAGTTTGAATTATAACTTTTGATTGCTGATCCATGCAAGATTTAATGATCTTTTAGATTACCCGTAAATGTTATCATTCAGCCCCGATCCCTTACCTCTACTTAGGAATGCACATAATTTACACTGGCATAGAACTGGATCAGTGATGTTTCTCGAGTATGTTAAAAGTGGAAAAGTGTGAACATGCTTCATTTGCTCTAGAGGCCCAGAACATTGTTTCTTCTAGTTCAGTTCGTTGTTTGTGTTCAAATGACAATTTACTTCTATAGCATGGTGTAATCACCTCCTAAAACATTCTGTATCTTTCTATAGATGACGATGACTGAATTGTGAATCTGTTAAACAGAAATGAAATAGTTTTAACTGTTAATTCGATCAAGACCTGGGTAACTGTTTCATAGAGAAGGAATACAAGATATTGCTTGACAGCCCAATTATTTCATTTATGTTATGTTTTCCATACCTAAGCTCAACTGCTCAAGTACCTATAGACTATAGTCCTACCTTTATGCTCTAGGTCTCTACAGCTATAGGTTCAGCTACAAAAAGTAAGCTTGCTCTTTGCCTAGTTCGGTGGTGCTTTTGGGGTGTTTCTTGTACACAAAGAGTCCATTAAGAAAGTTAAGATAGAAGACATATATAGCTATTGAGAGAAAACATGTCCATCAGGCTGGCAAAGGCTAGCAGGACCTTGCCTTTTTTGTCCTTGGTATCCTTTGTTGTAAGATGAGTTTTTTGACTTGGCGCAGTTACGTACATTTGAGTTGCTAGAGAGAACAGACACTCTCCCCAAGCCAGGGCAACAAAACTCAGAGGCAGTCAGTGTAAGACAAGTGGCAACACACCTGCCAATTGGTCATCCTCACCGAATCATTCTGCGAGATTTAGAATATTCCAGTAATCAAATTTTCTAATGATGCAAAGAATGCAATAATGGACTATTATGCTTCTGTTAGGAAGCAAAATATGGCTGGCATACCCTTATTCAATATGAAATATGTATGATGACATTTACTGGTGTTATTGCTTTGCTCTTGAGGTTTTCTATGCTATTTGAGGGCAAAAAATAAAAATAAAAATTCTTACTTATGCAGTCATTTTTACGACCCCCATCTAGCGTAAGTACCAACCAGCCTTCAGCATCTTATTTATTGAGGACCAAAAAAGGCAAGTATGCATTGTCAAGTTGACTATCAATTGGTGCCTGTTTCCTAAACATGACCAAATCATCAAATTATGCTTGAGACTGATGTATTGCTATGATTTTCCTTTTATGTTTCTTTTTCCGTATGTTATGATTATGATCAGGACGTGCGAATCAAACACGGATTTCCAAAAAAATGTTGGCTTCTTGCGTTATTCCTGTGAGGATTGAACAAATATTTGCATATTGATCCGGGGTATATGGAAATAGATAGGTTAGCCTTCTAGGGGTTTCTGATGCTTGTTGTCCTGCATTTATGCTTTTTTTGTGCTGAAGATAAGGGGCACTCGATGTAAATGTAATAAAAATAGAGACAGTTCCTTAGTTGTTGGACTAATCAATTGTCGAATAAATTTTCTCTTCGTATGAGCAATTATGGATAAGCTCAAAGGTATGTTAATCAATTAGCACCATAACTAGCAGCATCAAAATCTCTACTGTAAGCCAAATCAAACTTTGCATGAAGACTCTTTCACTCCTTATATATAACATACTACCGACTTCATTCCTTATTTGCTACACCATCAATACACATTCTTACATATATTCCTTTCTGTTATTTCAAAATTCCAGCATATGTGGAATGCTTACGAGAGACTTGGGGAATGGGGATTATATTCGAAACCGTTTAGATATTCTTAATTCCCCCAGGAGTAAAGTTAAGGTCAAACGGGGTGGAATGCAGGTAATAAAGGATGTTCCAGATACTGCTATGTAGTAGAAGCCCTTAATTCTCAGGTAATATAAGATGTTCCGGACACTGCTATGCAGTACAAGCCCTTAATTCTCACATTTGGATAATATTTTCTATGCCTTATAAAGGGAGTTTTGCTGCTTCTTGTTACGATATAATCTTTAGTCGCTCCAGTTTTTAAGTTGGTTTTGCTGCCTTGATGATTGACAGTGCTTGGTTTTTGAAATCTGTATCAGCTAGTGGGTTACAATATGCTGAAATCATCCAGTTTTCACTTAGTTCCATAGATGATGGTCTCCAGCGGAAAACGTTAGCCTTACCTGGTCTTACAAATTGATTAACAGATTGACTTTCCCCCCCAGTGTGATAGAGGTACTTTTTCTTGGTCGTCAGCCTATGATGAACCAAGATACATTTCCTCGTGTGCTGAATGTCTTTGGATTGAAATAGAACTGAAGCAACGTGCTCATAAAGTAATTCTTGGGGTGTGTGTTTTTTTTTTTTTTCCTTTCGTAGTGCTACCAGACAAGATTGGTTGACTTAATGACAATGAGATCGTGTACAAGTGCACACATTCATGAGGCCTTTATTGTAATTGAATAAGTGAACATTTTGTTCCCCGAAAAGATCTTAGATTAATCAAGAGAGAGGGGGGATGGTATTTTTATCAGAAATTAGTTATCAAATTTTACGAGTGGCTAATGGTACGGAAGTTGGAAATATGTCATTCGCAGAAGATTCAAGTACTGTGTATCAGCTGCTGATATTGTTATGTATTTGCAAATACTGTAGTTTAACGTGATTCTATCTTTCTTTCCACAGATTCGACAAACATGGGAAGTTCCAGTCTCAGTACTTCTAAAACTCACTATCCCACAAATTTCACCATCCCAATGGAGCAGATTCTATCAATCAGCCAACATTGCTCTGTGTCCACTCGCCCTATTATACTCCTGCAAATCACTCGTGCCTCTAGATCATCCAATTATGTTTCTTTTTCCTAACAGCCATTTTCCTCTGTGGTTGGTGGTACTCTGTGGAAGCGGCTCTTTAGCAATTCTGCATTACATTGTCGAAAAAGAGCCCCCTAAAACTGAGCAAATTCCTGTAGTGGTCATGGCATTTGTCATGAGCGTATTCTGGATTTCCTCTGCGGCTGGGGAACTTCTAAATTGCCTCGTAGCACTTGGAGTTCTTTTGGAATTGTCACCGGCACTTCTTGGATTGACAGTGCTTGCTTGGGGAAATTCAGTCGGGGATCTTGTTGCTGATGTGGCGGTCGCTAAAGCTGGGCAGCCGGCCATGGCCATGGCTGGGTGCTTTGCAGGGCCTATGTTCAACATGCTTTTTGGACTCGGAACAGCTTTGGTGATACAGACTGCTAATGTTTATCCTGAAGCTTACGAGCTCCATTTCCACTTGAGTATAGTGGTCGCATTTGTCTTCTTGCTCTTGAGCTTGATGGGATCCTTGTTGGTCGTAACTTGGCACAGGTTTCGAGTTCCACGATTCTGGGGGATCTGTCTTGTCGGCCTTTACATCGTTTTCATGGGTGTAAGCCTAATCATTGCGAAATTCTCCATATAAAGTATCGGAAAGGGGATGAATTCTCGCGCTTGGAGGATGACCTACATTCAACGATATGATGAATTCGAAGAAACNGAAGCTTACGAGCTCCATTTCCACTTGAGTATAGTGGTCGCATTTGTCTTCTTGCTCTTGAGCTTGATGGGATCCTTGTTGGTCGTAACTTGGCACAGGTTTCGAGTTCCACGATTCTGGGGGATCTGTCTTGTCGGCCTTTACATCGTTTTCATGGGTGTAAGCCTAATCATTGCGAAATTCTCCATATAAAGTATCGGAAAGGGGATGAATTCTCGCGCTTGGAGGATGACCTACATTCAACGATATGATGAATTCGAAGAAACAGATTGGTTTTACAGATTTCCTACTTTTGAAGTTATCCTTCATGAACTAGTTAAATCTTAGCTCAAATTATTTCCTTAATTCTTAGGCAAGTCACTTCAATTTTTTAAGTTAATCTGATTGTATCGAAGGGTAACATATCTTACAGTATATAGTCCTAGTGAAATATATGGTGCAATTCTTACTAGATAAGAATCATTCTCAGCAAGCCCATAAGCGATCTCTGTTTTTGTTTTTTTTTTTT
>CAIGRK010015861.1:0-12348 GCA_903798315.1 Fraxinus greggii | reverse complement strand
TAAACGCGTCGGAACAGTGCTTGACGTGGCAAAGGTAGACCCGGCATCTGTTGGTTCGTTTTTAGGAGTCAACAAGTTATAACAAGAATCACTTGGCTGTCAGTGCATTCACGCGCTTTAAATGCTATATTAATGTTCTGAAAAGTTAGGCGAGAAGGGGGAGGGAGGGAGCAAGGGCGGACCCAGCACCCGACGAGCCTAGGCGGCTGCCCGTGTTGGATCCGCCGGGAACAATTTTTTTTGGTGGACAATGAATAAACTTTTTAGATTATATACCTGATAATTCGTTATGTTTTCAAACATTTCTTGTAGATCAATTGGGTAGGGCTCTTATTTTCATATAGGAGGTCCTGGTTTCGAATCCCCTTGCCAACCACTTTTATTGTGTAAGATTTTTAATACTTTAATTTTTACCTTTTACCAAAATTAAATGGGATGGAGAGGTGATTCGAAATCGTAACCTTTCTTTAGGATAGTAAGAGCTTGATCATTGTGGCACTCCTTTAATTTGATTCTAGTCCTATTAGAATAATATATGTTACAGTTTAGCGGGTTTAATGAAATTCTAAAAATTTCAACCCATGCTCTTCTTTTAAATTATACAAAACTTGGGTCACAATATCATTTGGTGAATATTTCTAATTTTTAAAACAAAATTATATATGTTCAATTTGAACAAAACAATTGTTATATTTAAATTTTAGACCTTGTTTGATTCTTTTTTTTTTTAAATACATTTCTCTTTCTTCTTTCAATCGCACATTTTTCAATAAAATAATATTATATTCAAATTCAAAATTTTTCCTTATTTTTAACCACATATTTTCCATCAAATCACTATTCCAAAATGCAATTTTTGAAAAAAAAAAAAAAAGGGCCAGGGTGGGGGGGCATCAAACGGTACTCTTAATATTTTATTGCAACAACGATCGACATCCACGGCCACCCGTGCTGACCAAAAATCCTGGGTTCGTCACTGCCAGGGAGGGTTTAGAATAGAAGATCATGATCACAAAAAACTTCACCGAGAGAATGAATTTAAATCATTCGATATGTAAAGTCTAGTAGACATTATATTGGGATCGTTTGGCATAGCTTTTGTTTCTACTTCTGTAGAAGAACTTTTGGAGTAATATACCTTAGCCTATGTTTGGCTCATTAAAATGAAAACATTGACAGTTGGAATTATGAATGGACCCCACCTTAGAGATGCAAAGTAAAAAAAAGGGACTAGCTTTGTGTGATAATGGTTAGAATTTTTATACTTTTGGCCAAATAATGTGAGCCAAACAAAGGCTTAATTCTTGTTTGAAAATTAACTTTTAAAAGAGTTTCTTATTCCAAAAGTATTTTTTGAGGAAATCACATAGACTCTTCGAAGAAGTACTTTTATGAAATTAATCAAATTAGTTGAAAAGTAGCTTTTCAAAAATAATGCCAAACAGGCTCATAGTAAGCATAAAAGAACTCGGTAATCGAAATTTCTACATATATTCCTCAAACACTCCACAAGGAGACCGGAAGGGAGCGATACAGTCGTCTTTAAATTGATCCTTGTAAGCTAGTATACGTTCATATTATGAAAATATAAGCGAGAAAACAAAATATTTAGATATATAAGCGAGAAAACAAAACAATTACACTTAATTTTGTTGTCTCAACTGGCCGCCTTGTGAATTCATCATGCAGATAACCGAAGTACTTGAACTGATATCCTATCAAAATCCTTTCTAGCATGGCTTCGACTCGGTAGATGTCGGCAAGGGTCGAAAGCCATGTTTGATACTGGCTTGCCAAATTTTGTCAATGCTGAACATCATATTACCACACTCATGGACATTCCAGTCTTCTAAAGCATGCAGTATCCCGGCTACACGCCATGCGCTCATCACCCTTCTTGGTAACCAGTTCTGTAGTGCAATAACGAAAGAAAGTTTTCTCAAAAATTAGTGTCGACCGCCTCATTTAAAAGGTGAAACTGTTAAAGGAGAGAGCTTGATTTCTAACCTCACAAGAGTCTACATTCTCAAGATTCTTGGGAGTCAAAATTGCTGGTGTGTTATGGTAAAAGCAGTCTTTACGCAGTTTTTTCGGAGGAAATTGTGAAAACGGAATGAATAATGCACCTTTTGATGCCTTCATTTGTTCATTTTCACTTAATCCATCTCCCACCAGCCATGTCTGCAAAAATGAAATTGTAAGTTAATTATGTATAATTTTATAACCACGAAAGAGGGGGAAAAAAAGATTTATCACCTTTGGAGCATTTCCGTTGCAGAGGACCAAATTATTTCCAGCCTCATTGCTGAGCCTTGATTTTAGCTTCTTATACTCATCCTCTTGTAACATATTTACCTACAATTATCACAAGTTAAAGAAGAAAGCCAAAGAAAAGGACAAAATGCTTGATTGATTCGCATGGGAGTCTGGGTTGCGTCCCAGTACCGGTGTGAGTGATCATCTTGTCGAACCAACTTCTCGCAGGTTTAAGCTATGTGATGTATTGGCGTGGCTATGCATTCGTGTGTAGCTATATTTGTCTCTAAAATTCGTGTGTAATTAAGACTATGTTTATAAACACTTCAAACACCTAGCTAACTTAAATTTTACCACGTGATTTTGTATTGATTTTTCTACATGTTATATAAACGATTAATGTAAGAAATAATGTAAGGACATGTTTGGGTCGGATTAAAATCTGATTTTAATCTAAATCAAAGTCAAACAATCAATATTAACTATATCTTTCATGGGTCCCACATGTTTTCAATCACACATTTCAAAAACTTCTATCACAATCCACTAAAAGTCTAATTTTAATCCCCACCAAACACACACTAAGAAATAACAAAAATGATACAGGTACAAATTTTTTTTACAGATTTTTCAACAGATTTTTGAATTTTACTCATATGAGGTGGGCCCCACATGAATTAAAATATTGACAAAAACCCCACCCACCCCCTGCTGTGTGTGTTGTTCTGGCAGGTACAGGAAAATTTCCTGTACTTGCAGCATTACTCAAGAAATAAAGGAACTGTCGAAATATTTGGGCTAAAACCGCATATATTGCAAGTAATTGGACAGTGGGTGGAGGATATTTAAAATAATGTTATTCATCCCCACTGGGGTTGAACCTCAGTTTATGTGGCAATTACACGACTTCTTTAATTGAATTTATCATTTAATGTCATGTAGTGACTTCTTTAATTGAATCTATCATTTAATGNGAAAATTTCCTGTACTTGCAGCATTACTCAAGAAATAAAGGAACTGTCGAAATATTTGGGCTAAAACCGCATATATTGCAAGTAATTGGACAGTGGGTGGAGGATATTTAAAATAATGTTATTCATCCCCACTGGGGTTGAACCTCAGTTTATGTGGCAATTACACGACTTCTTTAATTGAATTTATCATTTAATGTCATGTAGTGACTTCTTTAATTGAATCTATCATTTAATGTCATGTAATTGTCACATAAACTGAAGTTCAACTCCAGTGGAGATAAATAGCATTACTCGGATATTTAGGTGCACAAGAAATTAAACATTTGCACATCTGTCGCGCTAGAGTGGACATAATTAGACAAGACAACCGACAATTATGTTTCACAAGTTTCTCTTCCTTAAATTATCCTGAGTACTAATCGAGTCACGCCAACCAGACCTGCCTAAATTTCATCAGTTAGTAGGGCATGATTTTATTGTGATTAAATGTACCTTGACCCCCTCTTGGCATAATGCATGAGCAATGGCATAGGCAACCTTGGATAATTTGCCTCTTAGAACCACTCCATCTGTTCCTTTAGGAATGCTATTTAAAACGACAGCAACTGCCAAACTACTCCCATCTATCAACTTCACTTTTAGTGAAGGGTACTTTCTTATGTAAATTTCACCATTTCTATTCAACTCTTCTTCCTGCACAATTACGTGTACATACATATTAGCCAAGAAAAAGTCTCGCACACAAGATACACTCTCATAAAACGTGATTGAACCCTTTTTCCCCCCTCGAACCGAAGGATCTATCACTCTTTCACGTCATAAACACTGAATATTAAAGAAAAGGACTCCTTGTTTTACTCGTTCATAAATAAATAAGCACTTTTAAGGAGATTTTTAGTATGTTTTTCGAAACTCAAAAAGTTAACTTATAAGTTACTTTTGAAAGCACCCTATTTTCATATTCTCAAATTAAGTAATATTTTTACTTATAAATAGGAAAAAAAAATAATAAGAATAGAGTTGACAGTAGAAAATCAACTTGCCTGATTCAATAAGCCAAGGCTCAAAACCTTAGCGCCTTTCACTTCAGCTTCAAGTATAGCCTCCTCTATCAGACTATTGATAGACTCTCTTTGCCATTGCAAGCAGTACTATAAACACAGTAAGATTATAAATTAACGACGAATAAAAACCCATAAAGAAAACGCTACAAATAAGTTCTTACTTGTATTTTGTATTTCGGGATGGCCCGAGTTTGCAACTTGAGACGCTCGAAGACATTTCTCTCGACGGTAAAAGTTCGACCGTAAATCCAAGTTACCATCATGGACCAAAGTGTGACAGGCCACATTAACCGCAAGTACCACGTAGAATTGTGAGGCTTAGAAGCTAAGGCTGCAAACCCTAAACGTAAATGGTATACGGATTCTGGGGTTGTCAAGTGTGTAAGATAAATTACATCTGGCGATTCCTCCTTTCTCTGCACTGATTTTTCATACAATGAGTCCGTCGAACTGTCCATTGTACCGTATATGTAATCGTAGAATGGCATGAACAGTGAGTAATTGGTCCGAAACTGTGTGTGATGCAGTGAATGGAACCTGTTACACCAAATTTGAACTTAGTTAAGCTTAAAAAGTTACTTATAAGTGAATGAGTAAGTTCATTACTGGTCAAATCGAATCTAACGTAGTAAAAATATATCTAATTTGCAAGTGTTTCATAAGATGTTCTTAGTTTTTCACTAAGGTACGAAATAATTGAGAAGTCACCATCGTGGTCCATGCTTAGTAAATTCCACATGAGGTGGCCCATCCTTGGACCATCTTATCATTTGAATCTTTGTCTTAAAAAGCATCAAAATCCATGATAAATTTGACACTAACAGTACTTTAGGCACGTTTTATTGAATAATCACACGGTCTAAAACACTAAAATACTATTACGAAAAACGCGAAAGAAGTCGAGGTAATTAAAAATACTTACGATGGTGTGTACATGAGATACTTGAGAGGGGGAAATATGGAGAAAAGCCAATTGGGGATGAGCTCAAAATTGCAATGGCCTAAGTTGTTCATGACATCAACGGCGGTGATATAGCCAGCTGACGAAACAATAGAGACGGTCCCCAAACGTATAGTAACAATAATTGGTGTTGCAAACAAAGCAAAGTATGCTATGTGTTCCGCGAATGGATGGATGACAGCTGTCGGGATATGAAAAAATTCGGGTTAATCGAGTTACATAGTCGAAAGATAGGGTCAATACTCAAAATATCGAAATTTATTTGAGTGATTTCGAAGATTTATGTAATGTTAATGTTAAGTCCTGCACTAGATAAAATTTTGACGTAATTAAAGAAGAAAATCATGTGAAACAGTTAGGGATGGACATAATACCATTCAGTATAGTTCCATTTAGAATTGTACCTATCCAAAATTAATTAAATTAAAAATAAAATTGAATTAAACCAAAACAATTATTTCGATCCGATTAGAGTAACGCTCATATATATTGTACAGTCAAATTTGGCACATTAAGCCCCATGTTTGAGTTCCATTTTCAGAAAGATATGTACCGTGGTATAGTGGTTTTTTGGAAAAATGTGGAATTAAAAAATACAAAAAATAAAAAATAGTTGGATTTACTCGTAAAATTATTTCATGGAAGAACGTGTGGTTGAAAATGAATTTTGAAAAAAATGAGGTCATAACCTGACACATGCGACGGTGACATTTCGCTTTCAAAATTTATGGCTTTAATGTGGCTTCAATTTAATTAGGTGAATTTTAAGGTGGGGTTGGGGAAATGGGGGTTCATATTTATTACATTATTACAAAATATAGACAAAATTTAATAAATCGTACATGTAATTGGCTCGGTGACGATAGACGAGTGATGGTGGGAGTGGTAGCGAGAGTAGAGGAAGTGGTGGTGCAGCGCTCGGTGCAACCAGTAGTAGAGGAACTCAACTAGACTAGCATGAAGCAAAATTGTTATCACCACCCCGTCTGTCCTCCATATGGGCACATTATCAGCTCCCTTGAGGTACATTGATCCCAAATAGAATAAAATCCCAGTAAATATTATCTGGTCATCCCTGCAAATACACATGAAATTATACGTTATTCGAAAATAAATAGAAAGGGATTTAGAATTTTCGGTGCTTAAAGTCTTAGAAGTTTCCATTTTTGTCCCGTCAAGTAGCAATTTTATCATTGTTGTCGTGATACGGAATTTTTGAAAAGTCAAAATCTACTTACGGAACTAAGAAATTGCATTGAAACATATTTGAATAATTTTCTGAAAATATTTTTCCTAATTATAAGAGTTTTTTAAAGAAAGTTGCCAGATAATTTCACATGAAGCTCTTCTTTAAAAGGTAGAAGCAAATCTCATGAGTCGAGAGTTAAAGACAAAAACACAAGTGATTCTCGGTAAGGATTACGTCCAAGATTGATTGGAAATTTGTGATTTTGACTAATCGACAAAAATTGATTGAAAAACGTCAAATTAAGAGATTCTTGAAAATTAGTAGACTAGGAAAACAATTATTCACAAACAAAAATATAATTGACCGGACCACATGTACCAAATATTTTTACCTAACCCACTACTACCAATAGGGGTGGGGATCACAACTTAGGATTTTTTTTTTTAAGCGGAAACGCGTGCATGTGAGAAGGGTAAACTATTCGATACAGTAAATTTTGTACAAATATATTTACCCTAATTGACCATCTATATCAACAGGTTTAAAGTTTTAAACAAGGCAGTTTAACGTGATAGCAAAGCAAAGGACCTCGTTAAATTTTGTCATCGTTCCTTCACGAACTAAATATTTCTAAATAAATTTGTACAATCTCCAATATCAAGTGTTTGATCAACCAATATAACCGAAAACCCCATAAAATATTTTTCTGAATATCTACAAAAATAATGAAACATGAGGGTGGTGGTGGGGGTGGTTCTCACCAGCTCCTTTCTCTGTCAACTTGCTCAAATTCAATACTCTTATCAACAATCCTGTTGCTCCCTTTCGCAGTTCGATATCGGGAAACCGATATCCATATCTGGTTGTGTAACATTCTTGAGATTAAAAAAGGGAAAATCAAGAATTGAGAGAGAGATCTCTCACTTGCATCCTTTATCATATACAGATACGTTGCACGAATTATTAATGGACTCAAAACCAGATACTGCATTCACAAAGCACAATGAGATCAGTGTTAGGAATGAGATGGGGTGGGGTGGGGTGCGAGGGGCAATGAAGAAAGTATAATACCTTGAAGCTCCCAAGTCTTGTCCATGGCCATTCAGTGAGAATCCCAGGTTTGGAAGCCATTGCTACTCTTTGATCTACACTCCTACAACTTGTGAATGTAATGAGGAGCTAACTACACACATATATAGGAAGAGATGTGTCCACTAGAGGCATGTTTGGCACCGAATATTGAGAAAATTTGATTTATCATAATACTTATACTTAGTACCATCCTATACTGCGTAGCAAGTGCGCTTATTTTTTTATTGTGGGTTTAAGTTTTTCTTTTTATTTTTTTTCGAAATGACAATTGAACTCTTATTTCTATTTCACGATATAAATAGTATAGGTCGAATCATGGTCAAATTGGTGGTACAACATAAAATTTTGATGTGAACCAACCACTTCTTGACGTGTACTAGTCATTAATTGATTTGTTATAAAAAAAATTTAACTTCGCATATTTTGAAATGTAACAACAAAAGATATCCGTTTGCTCGATTGAACTGACTATTAATCAGCTCCAAATGTCGACGAAATTACTTTAGAATAACCCGCTTTTCGACTCAATTCATGGAATTACTTGCTACACTTGATGTCACAGACCGCAGCTTTACTTAAGCCTCGTGATCATATCGCAGCCGCACTTTGCCCAACTTCGATCGAACATTGTAAATATTAGTTCAATTTTCAATTGTAATTTTCATTCAATGTAATAGCTCTAATATTGGTAAACGCTTAGTATGATTGTTCGTCATTTAAACATCTACTCATATCACTTATGTTTTTATTCCGAAATCTATTATATGGGGTATTAGTCTTTCAAAACTTTTTAGTGTTCGTCCACTGCACTAGCCAATTATAATTTCCTGCTTTCTTCAATTGTAATTTCTTGCTTTCAATAATCAATGATCAATTTTCAATCAATGGATCTCAATTTAATCTAGCAAGTTTTCTACAATTTATAAACAAATTTTCTTTCGTCCCGAAACGATCGAGAAAAGGTGGAAGGTAGTCTAACGGAACAGAGCACTACCGTACGGTGTCCCTTTCTGTGCTGAGAAGAAAGGCACCCTGTCAAACTTGGACTAGCGTTTATGACCTACTCCCGTTTCACATTCGAGAAACCTTGGAGGGAATGTACTTTGTGGTTACATGCCAGGTTGACACTTTTCGTAGGTGCATTTATTTTTGTTGCCGATCATTAACATTGGGTAGTTGAATATTAGCTCAAGTAGAATGACATTCCATGTGCTACATACAGATAGTGTTGTCTCAATTTTCTGCCTAACTTTAGCGAGAAAGTTTTAATGAATTTAAGCCAGTGCAAAAGGTGCATCCTGTATGATAGTTTAGGGTTTTATGGTACGCGTTTAGAGTCTCTACGTTGTTTGTCCCTCATTTTTAAAAACTTATTTTTGCTTGAACTCATTTTAAGTTACGCATTTTATGAAATTTATAATTTTATCAACTTCGTAATTATATATTTCATCAATTTTTATCGAATCTACTAAAAATGTGATTTTCATCTGAACCAAACATGAACTAAATATTTGATAGATAATTAGGTATGAAGGTGTGATCAAGATATTAGAGCGTTGATTTTTTCGAATGAAAAATCATCTGAAACAAAGGACACAATTATGGGACTGCAATTCAGCTCGAACTTCTAGTTATATACAAAAATGGAGTACAAGAAGGGTTTTCCTTGTTTAAGCATATTTTTCGTGGAGAGGTTAATATTAGCAGAAGTTGTCGAGGCAGTATTATGAAAACTAGTTGAACGTCGATTGGAAAGGAAAAGTGACTTAGGGTATTGTCATCGCTTTGCTCAAAATATATAGTACATGACATTAATGTAATTCAACTTATATCGTCCAGATTCAAGGCCACAAATTCACCTCGAGCCTACTCCTTCCAGGTTCGCTTACAATTCAAATATGCTCCTCGTTATCCATAACGTCAATATTTCATAATCAAATTGAACAGGATGTTAGAATCCAATTTCAACCATTTAATTTGAAAATCATTTTTTGTCACGGACTAAACTTTATATGGCATTCGATCAAAGTCATTTTAGTGTTCCAAGCTATAAGTTTGAGAGCGACCTTATTTCTCCCGACAATCCCTCCATCAACATGTCATTCTTGTAACTCGAACTCATAACCATAATTGCGTGCATTCGATCACCATCATTTGAGTGATCCACTATCAAATTAAAAAATGTGACAGCGATCCCACTATCAAATTAAATATCAATGATAATCGAATAATATTATCTGATTTGAATAGTACAAACAATCTATACAGATCTTGGCATCTTGCCATGTACAAATCTATACACACAATCCATATCCATATTTTGTGCATAGGATTCGTTCTTTCCTTATTTCATTTCCGTCCAAAATTGTGTTTGAAGATCTAGGACCGCAAGTTGATAGCGTTGTTAGACGGATTAAAACACACATATATAAAGTTATGTTTCTTTGTGTCTGTATGATTTAATTCATCTTGAGTCTTTGGCGCTAGATCATTAGATCACAGTCGTTTGTACTATTTCTCATTTGTTTGTCAGAGTTTGCCCTATGTATTTATATTGTACTCGATCTTTGATTGACCGAGCATGCTCGGTGTACTTGTATTTATGTTTGATCTTGGTATGTCCGGGTATACACGATGTACTTATATATGATTTTGATCTATAATATTCACATTTACCGATAACAAAAATTGTGTTTGCATTTCACTACTTAGCAATCTTTTCCACTTGTTTTTCAATGCAGGCGGGTCCGACTTTCTTTCAATATGGACAGGACAATTCCAATTGTTTGATATATTAAATTCAAAAGTTCTCAATTTTATATGTCTATTTTTTGTTCAAATTCGAAACACAATTAAGAACATGTATAGTAAGTTTATAAATAGGGGTAAATGGGAGATGAAAATGTGAATAGTACTTTTATGGATAAAAAATAATTTGATCAAAAGTGTTTCTTGATCGAGAATGTGTGGTTGAAAATAAGTATGAGAAAAAAGAATAAAAATGAATGATTGTAAAACTCATGGGGACTAGTTTATGATCCCTGGGCCTCCTTTCCTTCCTTCAGAAGTCGAGAATTACACCACTTATATATGAATCGATGTTTTATATGGTAATATCGAGCATTGGTCCGGGAGGAATAAGTCGTGTCACTCCCTTGTCACTTAAAAGTAAAAAAGAGATACACTGTGGAATTCATTGAATTGAATCAATCTCTATTCTTTGCTCTTCTAGATCGTTTTGTCTTTAAGAACGAACCGATCAAGCTATGAATGACGCCGACCATAGCGGAAGGGGTCATTGAGTTCAGCCTTGATATTTTCTCCCCAAGCACATGAATGTATCCAACTTTTCTAACGCGCCTTCAATTTTTTCAACCTATTTCTGCTGCACCTATTTATTAAATGACGTGACAGGTGTTTCATGGATGTAATTGAAAATCTCTTCATAATTTATAGGGCCATTTTGAATCTTGCATTCGCTCAGTTTCCGCCACTGTCACAGCTATTCGTGGATGTCATGCTCGGTGCAGATTATTTAGAATTTATTTTCAATTACACGTATAAAATATTATTTTTCCATTATTTAATAACTCATTCTTCGAAAAATCACTTTTCACGGAAAAATCTATATCAAATAACCCACGCATGTTAATTAATTTGGTTATGTTCGATATTATTCACATTATTGTACTAAAGGTTTATTGGTTTAACACGAAGTGGAATTTTTATAAACAATTTTTTTATATTTTAAATTATTTCTCGTGGAAAGAATTATTTTTGCTCCTCCTCGTAGATTTGTAGTTTTTAAATGGTTAGCATTAGCTTAAAGTTAAGGAAAGGCTACTGTATTTAATGCATGAACCGACCCAAAAAGTTAGGATTTATTGAATTGAAATGGGATACTTGCAGATTAAAGCTGTCAAGCAAGTGATCGTACCATGTGCATTTCTAGCCATTGTTTGAGGGAATTAAAGCTATAAGTTCTTTGTAAATTTCGTTAAAATTTAATTCAATGTATGATTAAAAATTTGTAGATCTCGTATTTAAAATCAATTGTTACATTTTAATTTCTATCCGATAGGACATGATAGTTTTATTATTAAAAAAGTACGATAATTCTATGGAATAAACAATGGCGGGCCTTAAACTTTTAGCTATATAGCATATTTATCACCAAACGATATTTTATTTCATATTAGTCATTATATTTATTTCTTTTTTTAAAGGGAAATTTACAAAAATGTCTAATCTCATGCTTGTCAATTAAAAAAAAGTCTAATTTTGATAACACTTGAAAAATAAAGCATTTTTTTTTTCAATTTATCGTGAATTTCTAAAAGAAGAAGTAGCTTCAATGATAAGTTACACTAAAATGACGTTCTCGATATTTTTAAAAATTGTTATCAATATTTGAATCATATTTATCTTGTTACTTCATTTGTCTAGAACGGTATTGTTAGGAGCCGGTCAGGGGTCCTCCCACCCCAAGAATAGAATTCTTCAAATATTTAGGCATTCTAGTTATGGAAAGTCTACATTAATAATACGTGAACCACCAAAAAGCAAGTTGTTGATGAAATCAGTTTCCATTGGAGTGAAGTGAATGCGACTCCTGCAAATTAGGCTGTCAGGCAAGTGACATTGTACGTATTTATACCATGCACGACTCTCTGGTGGAGCATTGATTTTGACCACTCAGACGAGGGCTCGATGTTTTCTTTACGAATAATGTTATTTATATATATATATATATATATATATATATATATATATATGACTTATTAGATATAGATTTTTGATTAAAATTGAAAT